>BHFT01047962.1:0-35898 GCA_004320025.1 Laticauda laticaudata | reverse complement strand
GCCTCAGATCTTGTATTTCTTCTGTTGCTACCACTTCATATTCAGTAAAAGTCCTTTTCTCTATAAAAATGGAGTCTAAGGTTTTCTTTCTTGGATTTTGAATGGAGCCACACCTGACATTATGCAAGATCTCTGTTTTTACCAGCCCATCTGAAGATTTACTACTTTATTTTCCAAAAACAATGTCAAACTCAGCCAGTGATCAAGAAGATCTGGGAGCTGCTGGAACCACCACCTCACTGCTTCTTGACACTCAAGAGGCTGAGTTGCTGGTGGGGCTGCAAATTGAAGAGAAACCATTGGTCCCACCCAAATGGCCTTTGGGAGTCAGACAGAAAATGCTAGAGGAGATCCCCTCAAGGGTGACAACTGTCAAGCATCAGCATGGAGAAGCTGCGTGGCAGGAGGAAAGCCAAGAATATCTCCTGCTGACCCAAGCTTTGCATCTGTTGAATGAAGCCATGGAGGGTTGGAGGGCTAGAGAAAGTTATGCATTGCTGGCATGTAAAGAGCCTGGGGAAGAGAGGAGGGGGGCAGAAGTATTTGAAAAGCCTGAGTGCCAGCTCAAGTTTCTGCAGTAGCCCAAGTCCCCCGGGAGGGCGATAGCACTATAGAGGCATCAAATTCCAAAAGTTCCTCTGTTAGAAGTAAAATACAGAGGGGATCCCAAGGAATTGGGATTCTTCCTAGCTCAAGTTTGGAACCATATAGAGGAATATGGGGATGATTTCACCTCAGAAGCAGCCAAAGTGAGATGTGTCACCAAAGCCCGGGAAGGGACTGCAGCCAAATGGATGATCACTCTTCGCAATGATGATGCCCCTCAATTAAGGAACTATGGCATATTTATGGCAACCTTGCACACATGGTTTGAAGATCCCATTGTTGAATGAAAGTCTAGGATTAGGATGAAAACCATAAATCAGGGGTGAAGGTCCGTAGCTGAATACACCCAGGAATTCAGAGAGTTGGTATGCCACATGCAGGGGTAGTCCCAAGAGGCCCTGATAGAGGGTTTCAAAGATGGGCTGAATGAAGACGTTTATCAAAACTGTATCTCCAGAAGAGATCCTAGAAACCTACAGATTGCCATGTTAAACTGGATACAAAGGGAACACCAGGAGGAGGGAAAATAGTTGAGAAATTCCCAGCCAACCTGTGTGAAACAGCCCAGAATTCAATGGCTGTGAAAGTCATTGAGTTTGCTCCTCTAGGAAGAGAGGAGTTGGGAACTCTGACCTCTTCTGGTGAGAGTGAGTCCGACTCTGACAACGATCCTCTGGTAAGTCCACAAAGGGGCCCCATGACCATCCCAGTGGAACTAAAGATACTTACATCTCTGGCTCCCGGAGAAGAATGTTGGCCCTGATGGATTCTGGGTATACTAGATGTGTAATTAGCTCAGAAGTCATGGAGAAACTGAGATTGAGGGTAAGAACTTTAAAAACTCCCACAACTAGATGGATCAGTAGCTAGGGATGGCCCTGCTCATTTTGTAGCCAGTGGAAATGTTGATGAGAAGACATTGTGAGATTTTGTGTTTTATTGTAGCCCCTGGGATGGAACCCCCTTTATTACTTGGATTACCCTTGCTTAGGAAATGGAATCCCCAAGTGAGCAAAGGGTTGCTGCACATATGCACTAACCAACTACCAGAAGTGGAGGCACCATCGCTAGTAAGGCTCCAGAATCCCAAGGAGTGGGCATCGGTGGCTAGTGAATGCATTGTGAGGGAGGAGAAAATTCCTGAAGAATATTGGGACCTCAGGAATGTTTTTCACGAGAAAGCTTCAGATGCACTCCCCCTGCATCGCCCCACAGATTGCAGCACAGAGATCCTTCCGGGAGTGAAGCTCCCTAAGTCAAAACTGTATTTGATGACACTGCGAGAGTTGGAGGAATTGGAGTCTTTTATTGATAAAAACCTTGAGCGAGGTTTCATCCAACCTGCCAGGCCTTGAGTGGCGGCCCCAGTGTTGTTCCGAGAAAAAAGAGATGGCTCTCTTCACTTATACATGGACTATCAGAACCTTAATGGCATTTGTGTTAAAAAATGTTTTCCCACTCTCCTTAATGAATGACATGTTAGATCACTTTGCCAAGGGAAAGATTTTCACTAAGCTTGATTTGAGAGAAGCATACTATTGAGTCTGATTTAAGGAAGAGGATGAATGGAAGACTGCATTTTATTGCCCTTTGGGTTGTTTTCAATTTAATATTCTCAGGTTTGGTCTGCAAGGAGCCCCTGTCATATTCAACTGATAAATGGGATGCTGCATGAGCACCTATACAAGGGGGTGCTGGCTTATTTTGATGGTATTCTTATCTATATGGAGACTATGGATGAGCTTGTGAAAAATAAATACAACGATTACTGGATTCCCAGAAACAGAACACAAGATCCCAAAGGCAGATCAACACAAATCTTATACCAGTTATATCAGACTCCAAGGATTTGCACCACATTTTAAGGACTATGGGCTAATTGAATAATGGTTGGCAGTCACTTAGATAAGGAAATAAAAGGCTGTTATTTTTTAAAAGGACTTACTTGGAGGAAATAACTTACAATACAGAGGCAATATTTTATCAAAGACATGGATATCAAATACTCTTTGGTGCTATTGTAACAGTGATGCTTTTTATTTCCTAAACATATGACAGCCTGAGTGACTTTCTTATTTTTATTTTTGAATAAATTAGCAGAATCAGAGGACAGCTGACTTACATACCAAAGCTTCTGTTAGACACAGGGATGCAATATAAAAGCTATGATTCTTGATAGTGTCAGGAATAATTGCTACTTTCCTGGCAATCTGACCTTTCTTGCTTGTAGTTGTTTATCTAAAACATGTATATGACCATCCATCTTGGCTTTCCACCCAAGGATAGAAACAAAATGTAGAAACATTAAAACAACAACAGGAAAACTAAAATCAGAAAAAGTGGCACCATTGATAAAACTTTCTGAGGCACCCTACAATACACTTTTCCCATGCCAATTTCAATGTCTTCCAAATCAGAAGAGAAGAAAGTCACATTTCAAATAAAATAAGTCACTTTCATGAAGGGTTACAAAGAACAATAGCCTTTTAAATTCTAAGCAGTTCACAAAGTTAATTGGTTTTACACTCTAATACTACTATGGTATGAACATATATAGTCTTAAAAAATATTTGAAGATGCTTAGAATTAATAAACACTAAGTCAGTGAACATATTACAAGACCTGCATGTTCTTCCTCATTTTTTTTCAACTAGGCAGCTTAATCATAAACAAAGATATAATATTTTAAAAAAACCACCAGTGTAAAGCAAGTATAAATATATTTTCCAAGATTTTTGTATTAATACAACATATTGATTTAGTATGAATCCACATTATTGTAAATATATCTAAAATGAATAAATAACTAGTCAATAAACATAAGTTTCTCAGGTGATCTTAAGAACCCTAATGCTTTAGTTTATAGAAAAACATTGGTACATATTTTTCCCATAATCTTCAGGGCCTTTCAGCTAGCATTTCTTAAAGATTTCCCTTAGGTTTATTGAGAGGGAGGGAGGCATGATTATTAATAAAAGTACAAGTTACAGTGATGGTTATTGCATCTGGGAGCTCAAAATGGCAAGGGAGAAAGCAAATAACTGCATATCAGACACACCCATTATATAAATGTAATATAGAAACATTTTTTTCTCTATGAAAAGAGCTGTGAAAAGTTCATTACCACAAAAAAAGAAGAAAGAGATATAAGATTGAAACCTCAGGGGTTGATCTCTCTCTGTTTTTCTGTATTCTGTAATTGTTAATAATCTCTTAAGATAGGATTTCTAGTTTTCAGTTAAATGATCTGTCAATCAGTCAGTCAGTCTGTCTATCATGTCAAGTATTTGGACATTTCCCTGTTAACTTATTTCTGGGTGTCAGGGATAAAGACTCATGAATTAAACCTTGCCATGGACAATGAATAATGTAATTGGTCAATGGTTCAAGCCAGCAGTGGCCATGTGCATCTCAAAATGTGCAATTCTAGAAGCATTCAGGGCTTCAGCAGGTAAAAGGGGGCATTGTCAAAAGAAGACAAAGAAATGTCTTCCATTTTTGAATGACCACTTGGTTGATATGAGTTTCTGTTTTTTGTATAACCAATCTGACATTACCTTTTTCAATGTGATCAAACTGTACTTCAAAACCACTTTATTTAATTAATGCAGAGGATTTCATTCACAACAGCTGAGTCCTTTCCTTAAGTTTTAATAGGTATAATTTGGGAGAGAAATCAAGGTTGATTTATCACCTCACTAAATATAAATTGAGGACAGGATCAAAGAACTCTGAAGCCAAAGAGGTATAAATCATACTGTGTTCTGAAACATAAAATGTAAAAGCACTAGGTAATATGTATTGGATGTTTAAAAAAGAAAAAAAAGAAAAGAAATAAATATATGCAGCCCAATACCTTCTAGACTTTATTTTAATAAAACATACATCCTGCTCCAGGAATTTGTACTGAACAATAACCATTCTTCTGAATGGAGAGATTCACATTTAAATTATCCCATCCATTCAAATAAATGTAAAGTTTCACAATAGGAAAAATGACATTTATTTTTAAATATGAATTATAGGAGATTACTTTGATTCTATTATTCTAACACTAGGGTAGTAAGGCCAGGAGAATTATTCTGAAGGCAGGTATGATAAAGAAAAGAATAATAAATTTATGTTTTCAGAGTTATTGATTATCTAATTTGTTTTACCAGGCTTGTACGCTACCCCAATCAATAATGACTCTAAGCAGTGCACATAGTCAAAGTTGCTTCCACTGAATCTTATTGCCACCATCTGATTTTAAATAGATATTTGTGAGCAACTGTACAAGTGAAAAATCAATATGGAGACAATTTTGAGGGGCAAGGGTTAAGCAACATCCGGTTGCTTAGTGCTTGTCTACCTTTATGCTCCTTCCATCTAGACTTCAGTGTTGCCTCTTTATGGTATTTTGCAGCCACACAGCTGTAGAGGTTAGCTTAATCTGAATGTTTGATCTGCTTTATGTTAACAATCCACGTGTGGATTACAGTCTCAGAATCACAAAGCATGTTTTGCTTAGTTTGGTAAATTGGAAGATCATAGGGACAGAAATTGTTTTCTTTCTACCTGTCTGATAATCTTTCATTTTCCTCTCAACAAAAAAGAAAATTGGAACAATAGTACAGAACTATGCCTTTGGTACAGCCTTTGGAATATACCCATCTGAAGCAACTTCTTAAAGCAACTACTTCAATTTATATCACATGTGGATTAATACCAAAGTGGATGAGGAAGACTGCTGTGGCAATCAGAAATTTTAAAACCTTTTCCCTAAAAAATGGATGGTTTGTATAAAGCTCTGTTGACAAGTAGAAAACCCCCAGTGCATCTATTGATCTATTGAAAAAAAAAGAATAAAGTGTATAATTGTGGTGACTATATAGAAAAATCAGTTAGAAAAATGAGAAAAGCATGTGGAAGGGAGAAAATATATAATATTTTGCAAAAAAATATGTCTAATTCTTATGTCCATTCATCACTAGATACCAGAGGTTTCTTTTCAATCATTTACCTTTACTAAATGATTTTTAACAGGATTTCTGTAAGTGTTGATAAACATATAAACATGACCATTTGGTCAGTCGCCATAGATAACATGCTATTATAAAGTATGAATGCCAACTAGTAGAGCTGTCTGGAACTTATAACCCAGTTCTGTGACAGACCTAAATTAAACAGAACTAAGAATGTTTGCTTTATATGGAGATACATTAGTCTGAAGAATTGTTTGTTTAAAGGTGTGTCTTCACTCTAAGGTTAACTGAAAGAAATACTTTAGAAAAAAACAAAGGCAGTCAAGTTCAACATTAGATGCAAATTTTATTTGCAATCATGAGAATTATCCAAATATTAAGTAAGAGTTAAAAGTATAAATTTTAGGAATTTGATTTAAAGATTAATGAAAATAATGTGTTTTTATTAATAAAATTAATTAAGCAAAGATATTCTGTAAAAGTGAAATGAAATACATTTCATATGCAAATGATTGATAGGGTTTCTTAAATGATGCTTCTTTCTTCTTGAAATAGAACAAAAGGGCAGAAAATAGAACAACCCCCCCTCCAGATATAAAATCACTTAATAAATGAACTAGCAGGCAAAAATTAAAGAGGAAAAATAAATAATCACAAAGAAGAAGAAATTATCTTAAAGTTTCCCTAGAAAAACTCATAGGATTAATTTTAATTGCCCATTTGTGCCATATTTTACAGTGCCATTTACTTACAGTATAAATGACTGTAGTAGCATTTTCATTAAAAGCACACATATATTATTTGAAATAGCCTAGTTGGCAGGACAAATTTTGCCATTTGTAAAAATCCACAAGGGAGATAATAAAAGATAATGCTTTATAGTTACATCATTTTTTTAAATAAAAAGCTGAGTAAATAAATGATTTTTTTCTTTAGAAATACCCAGAAAGCATGTTTTTGATGTTAAACTATAATGCTTTAATATTCTGTTATTGTAACAATGAAGGCTTTTAAAATCAATAATGGATATTGCTTTTGTCACTAAAATCAACAAGAAAAAAACATAGGTTAATTCTTATTAAAATATGAAATTACTGTGGCTTATTTCTGTGATAATGATTAGTTTGCAGAAATCAAACTAACTTTTTACTACTGGGGATGCATTTTTTTTTTTAAATGGCCACTCTGAACAACAAATTGGTGATGGTGACATCATCAGAAAAGGTGGAACTGGAATTTTTGGCAATTTTTTTATTTTCAGGTTTTGAGACTGGTGTTTATTTGAAACACTAATAAGTCGTGCATATTGAAGTCTTAATAAACATACTTTAGGAACTGACAGTGAAAAAAATCACGGTGCTATCAACTGCTAGCATAATCAGGTCGTGTGTTATCTTGAGCTTTCCAAAAAACTAGATTGGAAGTTGCAAAGAGATCATTTGTAGCTACTTCCAAAAAGTTGTTTCATATATTCCTCCTAAAATAATGAAGCTTTGATTAATCTGACTGCACTGACTTCAAAGCAGAATCTATTGGAACATGAAATCATAAATATGTCACTCTATTATTCTCACAATCTCTACCCTGGTATACTTTCATTTAATCCATTTTACTGTTAGGTAAAGCCTGAACGTATCTGAGCTCTGAAGCTAAGCAGGGTCAGGCCTGGTTAGTAATTAGAGAACTCTGAGAAATTCAAGACGACAGACTACTAGACTAAGAAGCCAGAAAGTTCACAGGTGATGTGATATAGTTGTGTATACATTGTATATAAAACACAGTTATCAGGAACAGAATTTGCTTCAAGATTTTTTTACAATTACATTTCAGGTGATTCTATAATAATTTTGAATTGCAAAGTAGTTATAGTTACAGTTTAAGTTAGAATTATATCTTGTTCTCTCTGTTATATTTACTCAGTGACAGTAAAGTTTTGCCTTTATCTTTAATAAAATTATGACAGAAGTGTTTGTTTTCAAATGCTAGAGTTTCTAACAATATTCTTAATTAAAACATACTATGATATTTTGTATTAACAACCTCATTCCCAAGCAGAAATGACATCTGCATTAAAAACTTTACTACAAATTCAGATTAGTCAGAGGAAACAGCCCTTTAAGGTGTTATTTTTATAGCTATTTGGCAGAGAAAGAAATTAGAATGAAAAAGTATTCTCGCTCCTGGTAGCTTATTCTTGCATTAATATGGATAAATAGAAAGAACATGAATAATGTAACACATGGGAAAAAAATTGTTTGTGATTTTAATCTAAAATATCCATCTGATTAACACTACTCTAATAATTAAACAATTTTATTCTCAGAGGTCATTCTTCAAATCTGTGTTGATGGTTTTATAAGAAAATAACTCAGAGAAAGCCACTGGCATCTGTCAGGGGTAAAGTCAAATCAGTCAACATGACAATCCCAGCAGTGAGATTGAAATGCTGTCACTTTGTACCTGTTTGCAATGCCAATGTGCATATAAAAGAGGTGGATTTTACCCTACTGTCATAACCTCCAACTTACCTCTTTTTTTCACTCCTCCCTATGGACACAGAGGAAAGCATATAATCAATCAAGCATTGTTTGCAACTGTAGAAGACACCAGTAGTCCCTATGCTGAATAGATAAATGAAAACTCAATCATCCATGCCAAAATTATTTTTAAAAGGTTAAACCATGGAAACTGGATCAAAGTTTATTACTTTTGCAAATGAATACGAATATATGTATGTGTCATAGGATTCAATCTAGGTCAGTCACCGGGACCAGATGTTTTGTCTTCTGAGCTTGTCTCTCTAGCAGTGTGTGGTGTTCTCTGTGTGGTATTTATAGTCCCTTTTGTAAGTGGCCTTTTAGATGTAGATTGGGGTGTGCTTTATTACTTTTGGCCTGGATGTTTGAGTCTTTATTTACATATTCATTTCATTTTGGGGAGAAACCCCTGCAGTCGGTATGGCAAGGGCTAATGCACTCTCTGCCTAACCCATTTTTTTTTTTCATTTTGACTGAAGAAGTTCCTTGGATGAGAAACAAAACATCTCAGTTTTAATAAACTTAGGTCATGATTTAACATATCCCTATGTTGAAAGATGTATTGGTGCATTAGTAATATAATTCATTTAATATTGTTCTCATACGGCTTCTAGGAGAGCTTCATTGAATGATTATGACAATAGCATTGCCCTTGTAACAGAAAGGGCAATGATGCTCTCACAGATAGCATGAAGTGCAGCTCCTACTGAATCTACTGGCTGTTTCATTGTCCATAGGAACCTGCTCTCAGCCTGTCAGTTAAGCCAGCTTAGAGCTGTCGTGGTTAATTTGCCTGTCTGTTCTCAAAAGGAAGGGAGTTCAAAATGCATGGTTCTGACACACAGAACAACAAAGGCATCTGTTTTGATAGTTGGTGTGCAGGAAGCCAGGAGTTCAAATTGGATAGCAGAAGCCAGCAATGAGATAGGACAGATGTCATATCGTCCTTACCCATCCCTAGCAACTGCAAAGTTGCAGGTTGAACCTTACAAAGGAAATTAAAGCACATTTCCTTTCAAACAGATATTATTCAGTTACAGGTTTCTCATTTTCTGTCAATGCCAGGTTGTTATCCCTCCTTTCCTCAACGAAAACATATCATCCTGAATCTGTATTATTCAGAATAATGGTTCAAGATTTTGCCTTCTACTTACTTCTAGTAATTATTTCAGTTTTATAACTTTACATCAATATTGTGGTGATGTAATCATTCAAAGGCAAAAGGAAGTTTTGGACTCCGTCCAGATTCACATTTGCAAGAGGGGCAGCTATATAGATTCACTAAATAAATAAATTTTCATGCCCCTGTCGGAGTCTGAATCCGAGAAAGAAGACAAACAGCTGACAGTGTGGGAATGTGGCCGTGAAGAAAACTGGGGAAGGGCCAAGTCTGGCTGGGCAGAGCGGGAAAGAGGTAGAACAAGGGAGAGGGAGTTCAGAGGAATACCCATGCCCACCCTCTCTTCATCCTAGGACACGCAGATAGGAATGGAGAAGAGAGCAAAGTGGGTTGCATGGCTTATGGGGGGAAGAAAGGGCCCCAATTTCCTTCATTAGCCACAGCTGAGAAGAGGTTTAAAAGAAATGCATGCTGAGTGCAGCAGCTGCTGGGAGCAAACATGAGTTTATCTTATGTTGACTTTGCTTATCTGTGTTCTTAGATAAAAATGGTATCAATGAACAATCAATATAATACAGACAACCAATGATATCATAGAATTATTATTACACAGAACTGGTGTCATAATCTACTGAAGTCCAAGTTCTTTTACATCTAATTTACTATATGCGGTGTGATGAAAAACCCGAGTTGCTGGGCAATCTAAACTGAATTATTCTCTCCCTAAAATTAATTACCTCCCTCTCTTCCTACCTGTTCACATATATTTTACATCAGCCAACTCACCATAGCCACCTTGCCATAGTCAACTTGCTTCAGCCAATTCACCACAGCCAACTTGCTATGGGACAACTCACCATGGCCAACTCGCTTCAGGATGATTAATCAATTCAATTAAATTAAAAAATATTTTAATCTTTGTCACTCACATTTCATTTTGCCTGTCCTTTGGCATCTATTCTTTAATGATTCTATTCCACGATTTCTTTGATATTAGTGTAACTCTTGTCCCATGGTGAATTGGCCATGGTGAGTTGTCCCATGGTTAGTTGGCCACAGCAAATTGGCTGTGGTGAATTGGCTGTGTCAAGTTGCCCCATTCTGGAGTCAACACTGAATTTGGAGATATGATGGAACACGTGAGGTCAAGAATTCAGCATTCTTGATAATTACTTAAAACAGCTGTGTGAACCTATATCTAATTGAAGAGGTTGCTACAATTCCATATATTGCTTTAAAAATATTTTTCCTTAATGTAAGGACATAATTAAATCTAGAGTTGGAATGCCATTTAAAATGTGATAAAAAACATATGTGAGCATCTGTATTTCATATTAATGTAGAAATATATTTCTCATAACATCCTGTTTCTATATACTGATGACATCTGAAAATATAACTATTTTGTGAATAAGATGTTACAAAAAAGCAGTCTACCCTTTTTTTCTCAAGCAATACTTATGTTGCTCCCACTATGGCAATTTCAGCATTAAGTCTTTGGTAATTACCATGTAATTACTGTGTAACTGACCCATGATGAATTGAAATCCAGTCAATGTCCCCCAAATCAATTGTTACAAATATGTGTAAAAATGCATAGTGAAATGATCTTCATGATAACATTCATAACCCAGATCAAATCCTGAGAAAAACAAATTCATTAGCATGGTATTATTGTACAATATTGCATCAAGTATGAGAAACAGAGCATTTGATCCTCTTGGAACCAACCTCTTATAAAACGTTTTTTGTATTGTTATGAATTTAGTTCAAAATTGAAGCATAGAAGAGGTTTCTTTCTTCTTTTTAGTCATTTGGGGGAGGTCATCAATTTAATTCTGGGCCATAGTAATAAGAGCAGATTTCTTGAAATTAAAATAGATTCAAATTTTTGGAACAAAAAATGAACATATATAAATACTTAACATTAATGCATACATATTTTCCATTTGATTACATTTCTACTCGTAATATAACTAATGTGCTACCAGTCTTCTTCTAGTAAAAATAATATTTCCCTATATACGAGTAATACCAAACAAATACCACATTTTGTGACTTTCATTTCCAAAACCCCTTAAGGAAAAAAATATTCTCCCCTGTCCCACCTCATTGTTTATTCTCTCATTTTCAATTACACAAAGTAATAAAATCAGATAAATAAAATTGCAAAATAAAAAAAATCAAGGGATGGCCACAATAAAAACTAAATTTTGCAGATACAAAATTAAGACTTAAAATGATGTCATTAATTAAAAGTTATAAGAGTTGATAATAAGAAATGGCAACTATATGTTATAAGTAAAGAAATAAATATTAAAAAAATAGAAAAATAAAACTATCCTTGTCGATTACCTAAAAGATTGTGTCAGGTGAGTCTTGGGGAAGAGTATTCCACAAACAGAAAAACAGGTGGGAATGTAGTCTGGATTTCCAGAAGGCAGGGACTGCTTTCCAGAAGACAATGAGGCAGAAGAGCTTAGAAACCATCTTTCCAATAATAACTTTGGTTGGAAGATGGTTAAAATGGATCCTCCCTAGCTTCTCTCAGAGTATGTCTGTAGTTATGGAAATAGTTTCTTCAATCTGTCAAGATTCTTCAAGGTGAAGAATAATAAAGGAAACTACTATTAAGTAACACCACATGTCATTCTTGGTTCTCGAGAGCTTGACAAGACATAATTAAGAAGGCATTCTTTATTGCTGACCAAATATTATTTGGGCTTCTATCATGATATCATGAAAACCATTGAAAGAAATCAGCTTGCTTTCTGTTGTAGTTTGTGTTTTGAGAAGAAAAGCCCTTCATGAGGAAATTCCTCCCAACTGTCAATACAAATTGCAACATGTTACAATGGCCAACTTCAAATACCACACACAACCCTAATTTAAAATGACACAAACAAGCCACATATGCTTCTTTTTATTAGGTGTTTTCACATTTCTGCTTCTGTTTCAAATAGGCTTCTTTCAAACAAACCACAATGAACTTTAACACAGTTTGTCAGCTTGAATGAAGAAACAAATAAAGACTGTTGGAGGATAATGAAAAAAATTAGAGAATGTAAACCCAGAATAATTTTTGTACGTTATTGTGGCTCACTTATGAATATTCCCTTGTGAGTCCAATACGTGAGTCCAATACATGAGTTCATTGTGAATCCAACAGACAGGAAGCAGCAGGTGAAGCTAGGCAGAATCACATCTGATACCTGTACAATTAGCACAGCCCCCCCACAAGGCTGTGTGCTTTCTCCACTTCTCCCTGTATACCAAATGACTGCATCTCAAATGATCCATCTGTTAAAATACTGAAGTTTGCAGATGATACAACAGTGATGGTCTCATTCAAGAAAATGATGAATCCACATACAGACAGGAGGTTGTACAATTTGCCTCATGGTGTAACCGGAACAGTCTGGAACTGAACACACTCAAAACTGTAGAAATGGTGGTAGACTTTAGAAGAAACCCTCCCATACTACCACCTCTTACAATACTAGACAACACAGTATCAACAGTAGAGACCTTCAAATTTCTAGGGTCCATGATATCACAAGACCTAAAATGGACACCTAACATCAAAAACGTCATCAAAAAAGCACAACAAAGAATGTTCTTTCTGCACCAACTCAGAAAGCTCAAACTGCTCAAGGAGCTGCTGATACAGTTCTATTAAGGAATTATTGAGTCTGTCATCTGCACGGTTATAAGTCAAGGATTGCCTGTATTTCATACCTGACAATCGGTAAGTAAGCATGAACTTCAGCTCCCAATTCAGAAAACTGACTCCTCTCTAATGAATTGATAATTGCATTTTCGGTAAAGATATTCTCAAAATCAAAAAAGAAAAAAAACCATAGCAATTTTCGAAAGAAATAATTTATTTCCTGAAAATATTTGTTAGCTATACAAACTGGATTTCCTCTACGAATATGAATTAATCTGGGAATAATATTCATTTTGAGAATGTTCACCTCTCCCCAAAAGTGAATAATGCTGTTTGCCACTTTCTCATTAAGGAAAGAGGTTTTTTTCTGAATTACCACTGTCACTGGATCTCAAGGTAAGGGCGGCTCTTCAGCAAGTTGTTCATTAGGTTTCCAACCCTCGCACAATTTTTCTGAGCTCTTGTAATTTGCCTGCCTTATACCACTTACTCTTAATCAAAACTCCTCAAGCCACTTGTCAAGGCTTCCTCTGGATCAGAAAGCTAAGCAAAAGGGCCCCCCTGAGATAATGCGAAATCTTACTGGCTTCCAGTGAACACAGCAAGGCTACTGAAATGCAGAATTCATTTAAAACAAAACAAAGCATCTTCATTTTCATGTGAAATGGATGGAAAATTCCCTTTTCAAGCATGAAGATAAAGCATCAGCTTCATCATTTAAGCCAATGTCATTTCATCATTTAAGCCTTATCTACAACTGAGAAAACATACACAGACACACACGTATCCCTAACACTGCCCCCCCCCATTATCTGAAGCTGAAAACCTTCCAGTGAAGGAATAAAGAATTGTTATCAATATTGTAGATAGGAATCTTGTCTTTGAATTGTGAGATATCCATGTGCTTCTTACAAGGTGCTCATAGATACAGATGCAAAAGAATTCCAATACACAGTTCTGTGAGAACATACTTGCAACATCCACAACAATGGAAACTGCCATGGCTCAAAACCCCGCACTATCAAACAGTGTCTGCAGATAGAATAAATTTGTGTTAAAAAAGATATCAGCAAAATTTGCATCTTGAAAGGTTTCCTGAAGAATTGATATTTAAAAAATATACATGTTAAGGGGGAAAAAAAAAAAGGACCCCAAAATGGAAAGTTGCAGATGAAAGCTTAGTATTTTAAAATAGATTTCCTTTGAAAAATCCCAAGAGGGATTTTTTAAAAAAGTCCCAAGGGGTTAAAAAATTGGTCTTCTAATTTGGCTTTGCAAACTGTTAAAAACCACAAGTGAGCTCTGCTTCTCTTGGTGTTTCAAGGAAAGCAAACAGTTCCAGGGTGGTATGGGGATTAACAATAGTTGTAAAATGACTCAGTAAGTATCCACTCACTTAGTTCTGTCTATGAACCACATAAAAGGGCTAGTTTTATCCCTAGAAATGTATAAACAGTGCCAAAGTGAAAGGAATCTTATAAATATAATTGCATGTTTATAGGATTGTCATGCTGAGGTGGTGAATATTAACTAAACTTTAGTTGGGGGATAAAAGTTACTGCTGGAAATGTTGCCATCTAAAGAGAAACATTAGCCAATAGTTTGAAGATGGGTACTGAGTGCCTGAAAAGGATTTGTGTCTTATATTCCTCAAGGTCAAATGGTTTTTCTTGAAGTATATTTAAATAAACATGTCTGTCTTTTTTTTTTTTGCATCATGCTGAAAACCATTAACTTGATTTAAAAGTGCACTGTCACAAGCAAGTAATTAAAAGAATCCAGAAGCTCATTGCATGAAGATAAAATGAAGATTAAAAATGGTTTTTGTGCTTATATGTGAGACTGCAGTAGACTGTACCTTGATACCTGGCTGCTGTTCTCATTTAATGAGTGAGCCATGGTTTCACTAGCTTTTATCTTAGTAGCAATTTTGACTCACAATATATCTTAAACACACAAAGCAAAACATCTGAAAAGTAACCTGGCTCTCAGTATAATGTCACTGTATGAGATTCCAAGTTAAAAAGTGGCCTGATTTTGAAATATATGCACACTCAGAGCACCAAAATAATATATAGTAGTGATAACACTTAGACTACATACTGCCTCACAGTATTTTACAGGCCTCCCTAAATGGTTTTACAAAGTCAACATATTTCCCCAAACAATCTGAATCCTCATTGTATTGATCTTGGAAAGATGGAAGGCTGAGTCAATCTTGAGCAGGTGGGAAATCACAAGCCATTAATTATTTCCTATATTGGCTTGTCAATGATTCTGTGAATTAAACTACACATCAAAATTATGTTTTATAATTGTTCCATTATATAAGTGGATTTCAGGAGGGATGATTTATCCCTGAAATCATGACCTTTAGCCCATTCTAAGATGTTTTTAAATAAGAAAGAACTATTTTATTTCCTGCAGTTTTTTGCCTCCCTGCCTTTTCCACAATGGCTTGGCTGAAGTCAGAAAACCTCAAAGGTTCTGCTAGTTCACACATATTGAATTCACCTACCCTCAGGAAGCTAGTAACTCGTGTGGTAAGTACATGCAGTTTTTCTTTTTAAAAAAAAATTATAGGGAAATGTATAGCATATGCAACTGGGCCATTCTTTATGTCAGTGATAAATCTTGCATGGAAGCCATGCATCAAAATGATAAATAGTCAACAAATACAGTGAAAAAAATACAGTTTTCAAAGGTTGAACAAATAGAAGATTGCCGAGGATTCTCATTTTTGGAATGTTATTTGGATTAAGTTTGGCTTTGGCCATTTCTCACTGTGGCTTGAAGCACACTGCTGACAGAAATAAAAAACAAACAAACAGAGGAAATGTGGCAGTTTCATTTTTAACTTTTTTCAGTTCTGCTGTGCTATGCACTTAGTGTTTGCTAGCAGCTGTTGGGAATCTGTCAGCCAGATTTAGGTTTAGCTGAGTCACTGATATAATGCTAGTGTTTTTCTTCTTTATCTCAAAGCATTTTTAACATCAAAAGCACAGTTCTCAACTTTAAGAATGCTCACAGTAAAGTTCAGGAAATAAAATTATTAGTTAGGACAGAATCCAAGGTAATAATTTTAAAAAGTATTTGCACTTACAATTTTTTGGGATATCTTAACAGGTCAATTACATTTCAAACATGCCCATGGAAAAGTATTTTTTTTTTAAAAAAAAACAAGGATCCTGAGAACAGGTTTTTTTTTTTTTTTANAACAAGGATCCTGAGAACAGGTTTTTTTTTTTTTTTAATTCATGTGACCTCTAAATATGTGTAGTTTAAAAATTCTTGGTGACATTCTTTTCGAATCCATATTATTAGTAGTGCTGCTGCTATCCGGGCAATAGCTGGATAGCTTGAGAGTAGCAGCAGAGAAGGAAGCTGTGAAGCAGTGGTGCTAATATGTTGTTTCTCAATGATGACAAGGAACAGGAAAGAGGAGACAAATTACCTTGTGTGTTCGATCACACTTAGCTAATAGAGAATCCTATTCCATTGCATTCCATTCCATTCCTTGTAATGTGGCTGACTAGTGGTCTTCACTCTTTGCTTGGCAATAATATTGATCATTATGTTGTGTCAGTCTAATCTACTGATATACAAGATTACCGATTTTGAAATTATCTGAATTTAAAGAATTTGTTTAGGATCAACTGTGGTTCATCGTTATTTTTTGAGAAAAAGTACAAATTGGTTGGGGTCTTTTGAGTTTTTCTTTCTTTCTTTCTTTTGAAGCAAACATGTTCAATATGCTCCCGGCAGTATGGAAACATTTTTTTTACTATTTTACATCTTTTAGATTACTACATTGTACTACATCACAATGCTACAGAGCAACATATATAGATTCCTGTAATGAACAGGAGAAAAACCTCATCCCCAAAATTTAGACATGAAAAAGGGATAGGAGAATCTAACTATGACCTATCAATAAATCTAAATTCATTCTCACCAGCCTTTCTACTATTATAGAACAATTAGGAGTAAAAAGGCCAAATTATTTTCCATGCCCAAAGGCTACAATTATGTTACCCACTTCAATACAATAAGCTTGACTGGATTTGTTTGAAGTATTTTTTTTAACTGTGTACTGGCACTGTAAATTACTATTTGGAAGGTTTTTTGTACTGCCAATATAGTCTGATAAAAGTCCTAAAGCAGAATTGTGCAAAATAATGCAGAATGACTCAGCAAGAACAAAGTAGAGGTATTTGCATCAACAGTTTTGATTGTTCAGGCAAGATAACAATCCAAATACTGCAGTTTAAATTATGTTAAAATAAAACTATTTTAGACTTTAAAATATAATAGTTGGGGTAGTGCATGATTTACAGATAAGCTGAAAGATGGTCATTTTTATCAGCATTGAAAATACCTCCCTTCAGCAGTTCTTGAAAACTGCTGACAAAGTTCCTGTTTTGTCCTGAATAGAATGTACTGACCTTAAACTGCATCATTTTATTTTGATTTCCTGTTGGCTAAAATCATGTGTATAATTAATCTAGAAAACTCCTCCAGAATTATTCATTCCTAATTAGTTAATTTGTTTTTGTTGTTACTTCTTTTATCGCTCACCTTTCTTGCTATTGGTAGTTAAGTCACCTTTCTAGATGTAACTGTGAAATACAGTCCAGAAAATTCAAACTAGAAAATTTTCTCCTTGTTTACCCCTTTCCAAATAAATTAGTAAGAATAATGTATCTTTCATGAGGTATATATATAAGTGTGTGTGTGTGTGTGTGTGTGTGGTATTCAGCTTTGTGTGTGTATGGTATTCAGCTTTGTTTGGGTATTTTCCCACATCATTATAGTTGTGCTTTTAAAGTTGTAGCAATGTTTCAGCATCTCACCTTTCAAATTCAGCCTTAATCAAAACATTTGTCACTTAATCATCCAATACTGGTAATACTAATTATAGTTCTTGGTTAACCTTAAAGATTAGTGTCTCTTTTTATGACTATGACTCTATGGCCTTGTTGTGGCCTGACAGTGGCCAGAGAAGCTGGCAGTAGATTCGGACAGTGAGGAGGTTGGGGAGGAGCAAGGGCCAGTCCTGGAGTCTGGGGAAGGCTGTGATGAGTGCTCTGCGTTGGAAGCAGAGATGGGGCCAGGGCCATCTGACAGTTATCAGCTGCCTTCAGAGTCAGTTAAACAGAAGAACAGCGAGAGCCTGTTTCCAGTGTGTGCATACGCAGAGTTGCCAGATGGAGGGAATAGCTGAGGAACAAGGGCTGATTTGGGAGTAAAGACATAGGTGGACAGTGAATGGCTCCTCCCCTAGAATATAAAAGAGGGGTGAAACGGGAGTGTGGCTCTGCAGGAGACAATTAAATTCACTCTGGCATGCTTGCCAAGGATTGCAGCATCTGAAAGATATTGGTCTGGCCACTCACCAAGCCTGACAAAGATTTGTAATTGGCAACTATCATGAAAGAATGTTGGTCGGGTCTTTGTTGGAGAGGAAATTCATTGTAAATCAAATAAAAGGGATTTATTGGGATGAGGACTTAGCTTTGTGTTGTTGGGGGAAACCTAGTTCAGAACAGACCTGAAATGCCATAGGACAGGTGTGTCAAACTGGTAGCCTGCAGGCAGGATGCATTGCACACAGGCCACGACCACCCAGGCTCTGCAAAGGCAAAAGACATCGCAATTTATCACATGACGCAATTGAATTTTACATTTGTACCATAGGATCTGACCTTATGAGATCAGAGAAATATTCTGATGTCAGATAAAAAAAAATGGGATCAGAATTTCTCTTGATGTCAGAAACTCTAGTATTAAAAATGAGTTGTGATGGGAGGGACTGAATAGCTGTGATCATATACCAATACAGAAAATAGATTACTTTTTGCCAGATTTAAATTGTTTTATTTTTATTGGATGCACTCGGGAAATAATTCATAAAAACAACAATAACAGGAAGAGGAAAGAAAACTTTCTATTGTTGTTGTCTTGATAATATCAATTTGGAAGAAATCTGAATTTTTAGTAATTTCCAGTCTTCGACACTTAAAAGGACAAGATTTTATTGTCATTATAAGGTCACACTGATTTGCCTTTGACTTTAGTGGCAACTATTTAATTTCATTGAAAAATAGTTAGAATCAGAGTAGTTCAGAGGTGAGAAGAATGGATTTAAAGTTGGCTCAAAGCTTATGTACTACATGAATTCACTAGATGGTAATTAAAAGGTGTAATCTCCTGGCTTTGGTACGTTATCTATAATATGGGACAATATATTTTTATGCTGCAATGTATTCTAAAGTCTAATAGAAAACATTATTGCAATTATAACTTGGAACTGTGATTTAATTTCCTGTTGAAAATTACAACAAAACAAATCAAGGACAAAAATGAACAAAAATCTACAGTATTCTATAGTCTGAATCTGATAGTATATAATAAAATAGTAGTCCAATATCATCATGATCTGTATTTATGGTTAGCATCTGTGAAATGAGCAGAGCCAGGAAAGAGTAGGCTATTGGCTGACACAGAAGTGATTTTTAAACCAAATTTCCCCGGAGACAGCCTTTCTTTCACAGAGATGGCAAAAAGGCTTACAGTACTCAGTGAGATCATGGAGTTTTAAAAAAACAAACAAGCTAGCAAACTCTGCAATAGATATTTATACAATTCTCAGAATATCTCCTTTCTATGTATGAGGCAGAGTGAATTTCTCCCCAAGTACACTTTACAAATAACAAATTATTTTATAAATTTTCAGTTGTGGAACCTTATTAACAAGGACCACTTATATTTCACATAATTTTTGTACAGAGAAAGAGAGAGAGAGGGGGAGAGAGAGAGGGAGGGGGAGAGGGAGAAACGAAACAATAAGAAAGACACTATTTGATATAGCAAAGATACCATATGTGAACAATGTCCATGAATCCATTATTTCTTTATAAAATTAAGAACTTGTTAAGAACTCCAGATTCCATGCATCTGGAACAGATTAAAATGTAGATCTGTATGAGAATCACCTAGTCTTCTTCATGGCTAGATACTTGATTAAAAGTAGCTAAACTTAAATTGTATGGTCAGAAGAGAATACCCCTTACCTATTCATTCCCAAATGAAATATGGATCAAGAAACCATCTCTGTTTTTCTGTTATCTAGCATGGATAGGACTACGATGACTAAACAAGTTTTAAGGAAAGACACAACATTTGCAACAAATTTAAACTGGGAAACAAAATATTCCAAAGATTCTAAAATTACATGATCTTTTTATTAAACCAGCTTCTTGAAATATTTGAGATTATATCTGTGACATTCTCAAAAGCCATTGTTAGTATGCTGTAGTTTGATTGTGTTCTGCCTTTTCTATCCTTGATATTTCAGATAACACTGCTTAATATACTTACATCAGGGCTGGGATTCAAATGGGGTTACTACCGGTGGTCTGGTACTTATATTTTGCACGCACATTCACGCTTCATATGCATGTGTGCCACATGCGTGCTGTGCGCATGTGTAATACAATAAAAGCTATGCCTCCCGGACAGCTGATAAGTGCTGTGCACAGGCGAGCATCATTTGAAAAAAGCCTTTTTTACTGATTTTTTCAGCCTCAGCTTGTGCCACGCAAAGCAGCTGAGGTTGAAAAAGCAGGAAATAAAGATCAAGTAAGATCCCAGGTGGGTGGGTGAGCCAAACAGCAGCAGATACAGAACCGGTTCTGTGTCTGCTGCTCTTCAGAACTACCATTCTACAAAACAGAGCAGAACCGGTAGCATCCCACCCCTGACTAACATACTTATAGCTCTTCGTTAGGGCAAAATAGAAATGAGTATAGTGGAAAATACTATTTCAAAGGTCAAACTAGAGAAAGAAGAAACATATCTATATAATTTATAATTGTAAATATCAAAAAAACATCTTAATCAATAGCTTCTCTTCCTCCTTTCATAGTTAAGGTATTATTTGACCCAAAGGCTTAAAAGTAATTTAAAAAGCAAAAGAAAACATTTGGGGCTGAGCATAATACCACCTCCTATTTCTGAATTAGACAATAGAAATGGAGCTCCACAAATAATTTTGAATTACACGTGGGACAAATTAATGAGAAATTGCCTCATATAGTAAAAACCATTGCACAGCCCTCATGAAAATCAAAATACTGCTTCAAAAACTATAATTATTTATTTATTATTTATTTATTCAAACCAAATACCCAGTATAAGATTCTCATCTGGAAAAACATGGCTTCTCAGTGCCCCTCTTTTCAAAAGCAGTCAGAGCTGAAGATCTGAAATATTTAGTTTTTAAGTCTTTAACAGTCTCACCTGAAGCACAGAAGAGAACCAGAATATTTACAGACTACAGAGGAGCAATACTTCATTCTGACTTTTCACAAGTTTGCATTGATCATCATCTGCACACAGATAAATAATATATGATATATTAAGTTTTTAATCTGTCATTCCTTTTTTTTCAGTCCAAGGGAGCCATTCAACCAAAGGAATCACTTTCCATCTAAATGAATCCCTGCAACATTAAATAGACCTCTCATGGTCTATGCAAATGGTCAGAAAGATTAATGAGGTTTAGACACACTGAACTACATTATCAATGTATTTTTGACAAAAGCATTTCAAGTATTGCATTCATAAACATAGCACTGGAATTCTATACTATGTTGCACTGAAATTAATAATAGTAATTGAAGAAAATGAAAGAATAAGAAAACACATACATTACTATTAGGTATAAATATTGTTTTGATAATTAAGCTCCATCTGTCTATAGAACATTGAGGGTTTTTTTTAAAAAAAGAATTTAGGCTACAATCCTATATACAAGTATTTGTCTGGAAGTAGATTACATCAAACTTAAGTTTGCACTTTGAATAAATATACATAGGATTTGTTCTGTTTGCAAATCAAAACAGTCATAAGTATATGTGATAGAAAGATATTTTCAAACTACAGGACATTAAGAATTTGTACATTTTAATTTCAGGCTTGTATTACTGTTCATGTAAAACATGGCAGCAAAGATTAAGAAAACACCATTCAGGTCTGGTTTTACAAAAAATACTATATGTTTGCTACCCATTGTCACACAAAATCCTCAACAAAAATGTATAATCATAAGAAGGAATGAGCTGTGCATTATAAAGATAATAATAAGAAATGAACACCTAAAGTGCTCTAGGACTTTAGAATGTTGTGCCACACAACATCCCAATCTTAACAATTGCTGATAAGAAAGACAAAAATGTCTGAATAGTGAGAAGTGCTTGGAGACAGCAGGACAGAAGAGAAACAACTGGAGAAAAATCACAAAATTCAAAAACCTGAAAATAGAAGGAGAATGATTGTGACAAATGAAAGCAAAGGTAATCGCAATACTAACAGAGACTTGAACACATTTCCAAAATATCTGAAACACCATTTGAAAACCATCAGCACTGACAAAAAACAACAACAGCCTATTATCAGTTAATTGCAAAAAGCAGCTTTAATTCCACCAGACAACATCTGCCTATCCCAGGTTCTTGGAAAGGAATTGATAGATAGTCAAATATGCCAAATCCAGTCAAAACATCTGGCTGACTGTGTGACCAATATAATAATACCAACTGTGGCAAATTAGAATTTCCATTTATATAGCTGATAGTTACCACTTTGAATGAGTGTTGGTATGAGGGAAGAAAGAACTACCTAATATGGGTATTTGATATTTCAAGATTTACTGCAGGAATCTGGATGACATATAAGCAGTAAATGTGCATTCTATTTGAACTGATTCTGAATGACTTCAGAACAGCTAATAAATGGGAAAAATGCATATTTAACCATGATGTAAGTCTACCAGGTTACTGATAAAAGATAGATTTGTCAAGATTCACCCACACCACTGTTGGGAGAATTTCATAGACTCTTTAATGGTATGCTTCAGTATGTGACCAGTGGAGTGGTCAACAGGCTGGGTAGGACCCCGGGGTCATATTATCTAAGTCACTTATCAGGATCCTGTTAGTACAAACAAAACTTCAACTAAAAAGAGACTTAAGTTTCTAAAACGTGTGAATCTTTATTTTTTAGATGCTAGTTTCAGCATCTTGCCCCTTTCCTAACAGAGGCACACTGTCTAGCCTGCCTCCATTTATGGAACATTCATCTTTCCTTCTTTCCATTCTTTCACATGATAAATAAGAGCAAATTTATATTTCCACTAAATTTGATTTGATTAAAAATGTCTGTTGCTGGAAACTTACATTAGTTGGAAAATGAAATGCATTTTCTTCATGATATAAAAAAAATGTATTTCTTTCCTCTTTTGCTAAAGCAGATGTTCAAGGAAACATGGTATTTACATTTCACCAGCATTATTACCATATTTCAACATTTCTATTGTACCTTTCATCTCCAAAGAGCTGAAAACATATGATAGGTATACAAACAGATCACATAATCTAACATTAAAATGAGTATGTGACAGATGCTTAATGACATTTTAGCATTCTGTAGTGATAAACACTTTGGAATATATAACTGTATTCTCTTTAAAATATCGTGTACAATTGTTTTTGTTTGGCTAAGGCAGTAATTCTCAACTTCTTCAATGTTGGCCAAATATCTGAAATATACACCATACCACTGCCAAATTATTATATTTTTTCATATAGAACTGTGAACAAAATTAAAATTAAACCAAAAAAATACTGCAACAGGGCAGTATTAGTTGCCACTACCTTTTTTGGGGAACGGTTTTTAATTTCCCGGCTAAGAGTAAGATCCTGGGATTCTCCCTTTCCAATACTAACCAGGGCTCATTGCAACTTAGTTGACCAACTAAGACATGGAAATGTGTAACATTACACAATAGATTCAACAGATCAATGCAAAAATATTAATTGACCAAAAACTGTTTTTAGAGCAAATTCTAATTATGGTTTAATTTAGAGGTAGTAAGGTAGAGATTTCCTAGACTTTGCAGTTTTAACTACTGTTCTGTAGAGTCAGGAAACCTTTTAATCTTCTGCACTTTCTAAAGGCATTTCAGAATGCAGAGGCACCTGAAGAAAATTTGAAAAACAGATGAATATTATGTTGAATAAGTTGGAGAGCTTTCATCTCAAACAGAAGCTCCTTTTGAACAAAGGGCCAAACAGTCCTGAATTGCAATATTATGACTCTAATACAGAGATAACATAGAAACCTATATTCAGACATATAGCCCTTGGCAAATATCCCTTTCAAGGATTTTGTTTGTTTCATTATGTATACCAGCGGTTGTCAACCAGTGAGCCGCGATAAAATTTTGGTGGGCAACAGAGAAATCCCACCCGAGAGCACCCCCCCAAAGCAATTAATCCAGGCTGTGCAGAAACACAAGGCTGCGCCACCCACATGACCCGCAGGAACCCCCCCCGCCCACTCACTCCTTACCCAGAAAACTTGCCTGCTAAAATGCTATTTTTCCTTTTTCTGACCATCAGCTATTCTGCTATGCCAGGAGATTTAGATCAGCTATGAAGCAGAAAATGGTTGGATTTCTTGCTTTCTAGCTAGTCTTTAGATCTTCAGTTCTGCTTTTAAGCACAGCTGAACCTCTCTTTGGACTGAAGCTTCTATTATTCAGTGCAGACTCATGGCAAGCAAATTTTATGTGACATACTCAGGTAGCCGATGCCAGATAGATAGCTCACTGAATGATTCTGTGAGCAATTCAATCTGCCTGCCTGCTTTGCCTGATTTTGGGTAAAAGTTGCTCTTTTTTAAATAAAAAATTCAATATTTACTCACATGGTTGTGAGTTTATTTTGTGAGTTTGCTTTGTGTGACAGACTGAGTTAGCTGATGGCAGATAGATAGATCTTTGAATGAATCTTTGATTCTGTGAGGAACTCAATCTGCCTGCCTGCTTTGCCTGATTTTGGGTAAAAGTTGTTCAAGCAAATTCAGTATTTATATAAATATTTATAATATTTACATACAAGCCATGCCCAGTAAGTCACATGACCACAAGCCACACCCACAAATTAGGCCATGCCCACAGAATCGGTTAGTGGTCCCTGAGATTTAAAATTACGAGTTTGGTAGTCCCTGAGATCCAAAAGGTTGGCGACCCCGATGTATACAATATCCTGTCATACAAGGATATTGTATTTGCAGTTTTAGCAGTTTGAATGTAGATGTGGTAGCTTTTCATACATATATTTAACTGAACTAAAACTATTCAATTTCCTTGCATTTGACAAATGATTAAAATTGGAAAGATGGTAATGGAGGTTAAGGTTAACCTTATTTTTCTATTTTATTTTTAAGGAAGCACTTTTCATTTGGTTTTGTTTTTGATGCTGTGCTAATTCAAAAGCAGACTTTGCATATTTAAATGAGACTTAGCTCCTTTATTCTTTGTCTCACTTAAAAAATTGAAAAAAAAAAACCCGTACTTTTTATCTTGGATAGGTAGCATTGAAGTGTTTGCATTCTTGGGAGAGTAGGCTTTATGAAACACAATATGTGTGTCTTTATTTATAGTATTGACCAATTTTCTATATTCTTGAGAAGAACAAGCTTTGTAGAAAAAGCTGCAAGTAAACAATGGAAATATTTCAAATAAACCTCTAGATGGCAGGATGGGACTGTTCACAGTACACGCCCAGAAGCTTAAAATTATCTCTGAAACCCTACAGAGCTTGCAAATATGTATTTGAAGTACAGACAATGTATTTCAAAAAGAATATTTTTGGAATAGATGAGATGATGAATTAGTCACAATTAATTAGAATATTGCATCTAGTTATTTTACTCATGGCATTATGACTTATTTTACTCATGACATTATCTGTAGCATTTGGAATTTATTTTGGCTGTTGATGCTTGTTTACTTTGCCAGAAATTGTCCATCCCTGTTCTGAGCAGGCTTCACACTCACAAGAAAGATTTGGGAAAAGCACTTCATCATTTCTGTTCTATCACTGAGATCATCTTCTTTGTAAAAACAAACATTTCTGTGGTTTTTAGCAATTAATACCAAGTAACCTCTATTATTACACTGAGCAGACAGCTTTAAAGTTTAATTCCTATAGTTGTTGGATGTCTATCTTCTAGGCCAGGGCTGTCAAACTCCCGGCCCTGAATGAATCACTGCTGGCCATGCCCAAGCCCCTTTAGCGAATGGGAAAAACGTCCTGATACGTCACATGACGCCACTGTGATGACGTGAGTTTAATGTTGCAGACATTAAGACCTGTTAAGCTTTATCAAAATACTGAGATCATGGCTTCAGTATGTCATAGCAGCAAATTCTATTCTGTAATATTGTGAATTCTCTGAAATAGCAAATAAAATTGTTACTTCTTTTTTAGTTTGTCATCAGAAGAAATATCTGATACTAAAAACTATCTCCAGTTACTCTGCTGTTCGTTAAGCTGTTGATTTGTTAACATTATTTTTATGTATTCTTGATTGAACACAATTTTCAGAAAATGGAAAACCTTGTAATTACAGAGCAGACCTCACGAAAAAACAAATTAATAAAGACTTTCTCTTCTTACATACAGTCTAATAATATGCTTTGTTATCAGTAAAACATTTGTTTGGTCAGAGATAAAAGATGCTGAACCAAAGCTCTTACCTTTGTCCTTCTATGGGATGCAATTCTGTGTGTAATAGCACTATTTTTTTCCTATTTAGTGGACTTTCCAGTTTCAAAGAAATAAAGTAAAGTCGCAAATAATTGTCACAAATAATAGTGACCTTGAGTTATGTCTCGATCTGGTCTGAAAAACTGTGTTTTTTATAAGTCATATTGGTATATCAAATCCAAACACAGATGTGTACATATTATGATATAAACAAACAGAACTACATCTATTTTCAGTAGACTTTTTGTTGGTTTTAATAAATATATTTAATAAATGTAAATATACCTTAGAAACTACTTTGTCTCAATAGTGCTTTCTATAGCTGATATACTTGAAGGTCAGATAACAGATAACAGATAATCAGAGTTGGAAGGGACCTTGTAGGTCATCTAGTCCAACCCCCGACCCAAGTGGGAGACCCTACACTATTTCTGACAGATGGCAGTCCAATCTCTTCTTGAAAGTCTCAAGTACTGCATTCCCACAACTTCCGAGGGCAAGCTGTTCCATTGATTGATTGTTCTCATCGTCAGAAAGTTTCTCCTTATTTCCAGGTTAAATCTCTCCTTGTTGAGTTTCCATCCATTATTCCTTGTCTGGCCTACAGGTGCTTTAGAATATAGCTTGAATTTTTCCTCTCTGTGGCAGCCCCTCAAATATTGGAAGACCACTATCATGTCTCACCTGGTCCTTCTCTTCACTAGACTAGCCAAGCCCAGTTCCTGTGACATCAAAGGTGTATCCAAAGAAGGTATTTTTAAATAAAAGTTTGACTCATACTATGAATTATTGTTATTCACACACAACAATGTGAAATCCACAACTGCCAGTTATTTAGCAAATATTGGCTTTCTTATGCCTTGAATTCTTCCTAAAAACCTAGGTTGTCACAATGTATCAGGATAGTATATGTATGGTTCTAAGGAGTGGGTTCTTTTATAATTGACAGATGGAATGTAAATGCACAGATTTTCTAAATTTTTGGGACCCAGTATGCCCCAAATATGGCACCCAGTGTGCTGATAACCACTAGTGTGCTGATAACCGCTTTCAATTTTGATTTTCAGACCTTGACACATTGTGATTCACCCGCCCCACAATTCTTTGTTTCCTATTCTGCTATCCCGTGGTATTGCTAAATCAATTATCCACAATTTCTTTTTATAGTCATAGTAGATCTGTTGTGTTATGCCTCAAGACTTTATCAGGTTGTATTTGGAAATTCCACAATAGTTTAACCTGCTCACTTTTGACTACTTTTTCAACTCATATGTTCCCACCAATTTTCATGACTGATTTTTATATTATATTGTATTATTATTTCAGAGCACTTTGTCTCAGCATTCAATTTACAAGCCAGGCATAATTATACTGTAAATTTCAGAAAAGTATTTTAAATATATGAGTGAACATTCAATCTTCTGCCGTTAACAAGGTTTATCGTGTGCGCTGTTTAACATTGGAAGTACCACAGAGACTGCATAATCTTACATTCTTAGAACAGAATTTGTGAAAGAAGATGCAATCTCTGTTGTTCTTTCGTAGATATTCAAATTCTTTTAAAGAAACACAAACAAAAGCAGTTAATTAGCTGGATTCTGAGATAGTAGGAAATTTGCCAAAGCTGAAATGTGCTGTCTTCTACACTAACAGAAACAGTTGCTTCAGGGCTGCAACAAGCTTTGTGACAGAATCATGATAAAATCACTTTGTCTTCATATACCAATAGTAACACTGCAGGGGAATAAAGATAGTTGGCCAACAGGGGCTCTGTATTCTTAGTTAGTATTGGCAGCTTTTCTAATTACTCTATTCTAACCACTCAATTATTTGTTGTATCTTCCTAATGTATCACCAGCTTTATTTTATTCATGCACATTTTAATTAAGAAATCACAGTCTAATTTCAAAGTGGTAGGCAATATTTTTTCATCAGATTCTATTTATTGTAACACTCAGTAAAATGTGCCAGTCAACTACTTATTGTCAACTCACTTAATTCCTAAAGAGTTACACATAACGTATATAGCAAGGCAAGTGGCAACAGCTACAGTATCAAAGTTTTGCACTTCAAAACTAATATCATAATTTTTATTGTTAAAAACAACTTGGATCGACTATGGTAGATCCACCACTATTTTGGTGTACACAGCCACTCACTCCCATTTACAAAACTATGCTGCAAAGTGTTAACAGCTTATTTGCTGATCAATCCACATTGGTGTCATCAAAGCCTTCCTTGTGACAGGACAGCAGGTGCAAAAGTTGAAGGTCTTTGTGAATATCTTGATGTCCAGGATGTACTATTATTATACCATGTTATGGACTGTATTTGAAAGAACTTTTAGGAAATCAAAATAATGCATGCCTAATATTTATCTAATCTAAGCCCATTTCTGGACTATATCTTGAAAAAGATCTCATCAGGCAATTTGATTTCATCCTAAGGTCTAATGTAATCACATCATCAGACTGCTTACCTCAAGATTCAGGTGGAAATTGAGCAGGCTAAGGATATACTTTCAATTTAGGGCACATCTATTTAAAGAAGCTCAGAAAAATCTGTATAACTCACAAAATTTCTAAAGAGAACCTGAACTAGACAAAGTACAACAGTTTTTTTCCCCTTCAGGGAAGATAAGAAGAAAAAAGAAACCTACCACATAAACATTTCTCATATTTTTTTCTGGACTTACGGTTAAGAAGCAGGCTGGCATTGGTTGTGCCCAATTTGTTGGCAGCGACACATGTATAGTTGCCAAAATGCTCTTCTGTCACATTGTTGAAATTTAAAAATGATCTTGAACTGTAGCTGTTTATAGTAATTCCTTGTTGACCATTGATCAATCTAGAAAGGAGGAGAAAATGAAAAGTACTGTTAGAATTAAATGTAAATATATTTGCATTTTTAGCTTAATCTATATGCGGGTGAAATACATTAGCTTATACTGAAGCAGAATAGGAAACAAACTATGAAAATTATTGATGACACATTTACAAAAATGCTAATGACATATTTTTCTAATGAACTGTAATTTAGGAAAGGATTATCATCTATGCAAACAGTGAATTCACATTAGTTCATAGAACACATTTCCTTCCTTCAGCACAAGTCTCTTAAATTTAAGGAAGTCTCAGTTCAGACTTAGTTTGCTGATTCAGGAAAAAATAGACAAGATATCCAATAAATGTACACATGAAATGATACAAATGGGGCAAATAGTGAAATAAAACTACGATTCATTTTAGAATGAAGCTCTTTTTCTTTTCATTTTCAATTGTGAAGGAGCAGGGAAAGCTGTAACTGAATCCTAGAGATAAACAATAGCAATAACTAATTACTCACAGTTCACACACAGGAAGGTAAAGATGAGCAAATGACTTTAAAAGCAGGCCATGAGACTAGTACAGTGTTTCTCAAACTTAGCAGCTTTAAGATATATGGACTTCAACTTTCCAGAATTCATCAGTCAGCAGACTGAACTCCATTTAATGTTGCCAAGATTGAGAAATTCTGGTCTGAGAATTATAAGCATTTTCCAGAATCTCTACTCAGAATTCCCCAGCCAGCAGATTGAACCTCCATGAACCTTAATGTTGCCAAGGTTGAGAAACTCTGATCTGGGAGTTATAAGCACTTTCCAGAATCTCTCTTGTCCTTGCTTTGGATACTACCAAAGTAGCTTGAAAGGTAAAATATATTTAATGTGGGTTCAAAGTAAGACAGTTTAACAACAATGCACTTTGTTACTGAATTTATTTTTTGAGGAAGCAAATGAAAATTATTTGAGTTGATTTATCTAGCTGATATGTTGATGGCTTGGAAATTAAGTCCTATTTATATGAAGTCTGCGTACATTATGTCTATCCTGTATAGTCAGCTGAAGAGCTATATTGGGATCTCTCTGCATGATGAAAACTTTTATAAGAAGTATAAAAAGGAATCTGATAAACACAGATCTTGAACTTCACTTTAGTATTCTATATTTGCTTCATGAATCAATCTCTATCTTCTACCCCAACCATTGGAAATATCTGTTATTTGGCCAAAAATGCTTTCTTTTCAAGAGGCAACTGGACTTTCTAGTTTTTCTTAGAAGACGTTTCACTTCTCATCCAAGAAGCTTTTTCAGCTCTGATTGGATGGTGGGGAATGGAAGGATTTATACTCCTGGAAGAGTATAAATTTGCATTTTTTAAAGCAGGTTGTTTAGGTCACCTGTCATCAGGGTCACCTGAATGGTGCAAATTGGTGTGGAGCCTTCTTGGAACTGTTGAAAGGATGAGGGGCAAAACATCTTCAAAGAAAAATCAGAAAGTCCAACTGCTTCTTGAAAAAGCACTTTTGGGACAACCATGACCTTTATGACTGATAACAGACATCTGTTATTTAGTTTAGATCAAATGTGAGAAACTTGGAGGTGACCAAATGTTATTTAATAATAATTCCCAGCAACTTTAGCAGGCATGTTCAAATGCTGCACTTAAGGTTCGACAATATTTAGAGAACCTACATCCAAGCATTTGCTTAGTTTAATGGCTTTGGACGTATCAACAATACCAGCATTTTGGCTTCCTTTCCAAAGAAGAGTCAGGATAAATTGATTTTATGCTGGTTCTTCCAGTATACAAGGAACAAAAAGGGAAAGGCCAGCATGTAGTAGAGTTTAATGTGTGGCTAAAGGAGTGGTGTAAAAGGGAAGGCTTTGGTTTTATTAGTCATGATGTCTGTAGCCCAATGAAAAACTGAACAAAATAGATGGTTTGCATCCATCTAAAGAAAAGGACTGAGTTACTTGGCATTAATTCACAGATTTTTCTGGATAAACATTTAAACTGAACAGCGGGGACAGAGAATTAATGGATACAGAACATTTCTATCCCAGCAACTCTAAAATTACTAAGGATGCAGTGCATGCAAAATAGATGTTTATGCAGGTAAGCTTATCAACCTTGCCTGTCCATCAAACCAAGCATTTAATAGTCAGTGCCATACATGTGCATTAATCAAACAGGTGCAAGAAAGTGGGGCAGGCAGGTACAACAACAAATTATGTAGACAGTAAACACAGCGTCAGACATAAAGATCTCAAGTGCTATATAACAAATGCACAAAGTCTGGGGAACAAACAGGGTGAACTCAAACTATGAATACATGAAGGTAAGTATGATATAGTTGGAATAACAGAAACTTGGTGGATGAAATCCATGATTGGAGCATACTGGTAGAAGGAAACAAACTATTAAAAAAAACAGATCCCATAAAAGAGGAGGTGAGTTGCATTGTATGTAAAGGACACTATATTTCTACAGAAATGCCATGAAATCCTAGAATGCATGTGGGACATATAAAAGAAAAAAAGAATGACATGGGCATAGGAATATATTCATAGGCCACCGCAATGAAGCAGAAAAAATAGATGTCCTTTTTGCCAACCAACTAACAAATTGGTTAGAACAAATTGTCATATTCAGGAAACACACAAACAGTAGTAATGGGAGACTTCAATTATCCCTGATATCAGTTGGAAAACTAATTCTACACCAGTTGAGAAATCAAATAAGTTCCTAACCAACCTATTGACAATTTGTTGCCCAAAAGATAGAGGGTGAAACAAGAGAGACAAGGCAAACTGGACTTAATTATTACATAACAGAGAAGAAGTGACAGAGGAGTTGAAACTACAGGTACCTCGGGTGAGAGTGACCATGTCATAACTAGAATTCAACATAAACACAACACAAGCAACAGAACATAATGGTACCAGAGTCTTGGATTTTAAAAGAGCTGATTTCAATAAACTCAGAGAGAAACTTGGAAAGATTCCATGAATGAAAATCCTAAAGGGGAAACAACTCAAGAATCTTGGGAAATTCTGAAGGTATGATCATAAGAAGCCCAGACCAGCATAATACCACTGAGAAAGAAAAAAAGAAATCCAGAAGAGAGAAGAAGACTGCACAAAGATCTCTCTGCCAAATGAAATAAAAAAAAGGACAAGTACAAAAATTGGAAAGAAGGCTACAGCTAAGACAGAATATCAACAGATAGCCAGAATCTTGCAGAGAAGAAAGTCAGGATAGCAAAGACTCAGAACAACAAAGATTTGCAACAAGTCAAGATAATAAAAAAAAGTTTCTTCAACATATTAAATAACAAGAAAAAAATAAGGAAACACGTCAGCCCACCGAAAGAGGAAGACGGCAAGGAAAGTAACAGACAACAGAGAGAAAAGCAGAACTGGCTAACATCAATTCTTGCATTTGGTCTTCACGCAAAAAGAAACTATAGACTAACCCAGCCCAAACACAATAACTGTAAAAGACAGCGCAGAAATAAAAGTTAAAGATAAAAAAAAAATAAGTAAAGAAACACCTGGTCTGATCTTGATGAAACAAATCACTGGGCCGCTGATGGATTCATCCAGATATTTAAAGGATACAAGGCCAGCGAATCATCTAGAATCACGCACCATATCTTCTTAAAAATCCTGGAGGTAAGCGGAGAACTAGAGAGAACTGGAAAATATGCTGGATGTGGTTTCCATCTCTTCAAAAAAAAAAAAAAAAACCACCACTCAGGAAAACTATAGACCAATCAGCCTAACATCAATATCTGGGAAGATACATTTGGCCCAACATTTACGAAACAAAGGTAAAACGTAATAACCTAGCAGTCAGCACGGATTTGTTTAAGAACAGAATCATGCAAACCAATCTTATTTTCATTCTTCAACAAAGTGACCTAATTAGTAGACAGCAAAATACTGTGAACATGATTATATTTAGATTTCACGCATGGCATTCAATTAAAGTTAGGACCAACCTAACTTCTTAGTAAAGCTAGAAATAAGTGGAATAGATAGCACCGCCACTAGATTGTATTGACAACTGCTGACAAACCGTACTCAACGAGTAGTTCCTTAAATGGGTCTAATGTCTACATGGAGGTGAAGTAAGCCAGTGGGGTGCCACAAGTTGCTCATATCTAATATCCACTAACGATTTAGATGAGGGAAAGAAAGGGGAATTGTACCAAATTTGCAGCTGATACTTAAGCTGGCAGGAATAGCTAACACCCAAGGAAGATACGGCTCAAGACCAGATGGATCTTGACAGACTAAGAGCAACTGGGGCCATATCTAACAAAATGAAATTCATTTGAGAGAAAAATACAGTCCTACACATACAAGAAAAACAGATACACATATCGACTGGGTTACAACCAGCTCAATAGCAGGTAACTGCTGCACGAGGACTATGGAGTCTAATGTGAAACAGACCAAATGAGCCAGCGCAGTGTGCGCAGCAGCCATAAAAGGCAAATGCAATCCATAAAAAATCAAGAGAGGGGTACATCAAAGATTCAAGGGGAAGTAACTAATACACTCTATCAAGCCTTAGTAGACCACACCTAGAGTATCTATCCAGTTTTTTGTTCACGACATATAAAAAAAGAACTGTTGAGAACTCTCAAGAAGTGACATAGAAGAAGCACCAGGATGATGAGGGGACTGGAGACTAAAAACGTTTTGTTCGAAAAACACACGGAGGTAGACCGGGTTCCAACAACAAAAGCTTATTCAAACAGTAAGTCAGAATAGGAACAACTTTGGCTGCAGCGAGGCAGCCTTTAACAGGCTGGCCTGCCTCTTTTCAGCCTATGGATTCTTTGAATTTGCCGCTTTCAGCAGCTCTTTGGGATTGTTGCCTAGTGAAGAACCAATCCACTTCTTACTTTACTGGACCAATCAGAACTGTAGTCTAGGAGTCAACCATTTACATATAGAACAAAAACATACGAAGAACAGTTACAGGAACTGGGCTTGGTTAGTCTAGCAAAGAGAAGGACCAGGGGAGACATGATTGCAGTCTTCCAATATTTGAGGGGCTGCCACAGGGAGGAAATGGTCAAGCCATTTTCTAAAGCTCCTGTAGGCCAGACAAGGAAAAATGGATGGAAACTGAACAAGGAGAGATTTAACCTGGAAATAACTTTCTGACAGTGAGAACAATCAATCAATTGCCCTCAGAAGTTGTGGGAGCACAATCACTTGAGACTTTCAGGAAGAAATTGGACTGACATTTGTCAGAAATGGTGTAGGGTCTCCTGGTTGGGCAAGGGGTTAGACTAGATGACCTAAAAGGTCCCTTCCAACTCTGATTATCTGATTTTTCAATTTTAACATTCAGAGCAACAGGATGTCAGTAGCAATGATACAATCTCTTTTTATTGATTTACATCCTTTTTATTTATTGCTGTTTTAGATAAAATTATTTGATAGAAGTCCCAGTGATCATGTCTTCTTTGTCAAGCAAATTATACAAATTATGTAGCTTATAACAGTTGCATGAAATAAGAGAAATACAGTACATCATTTGTCCAATCACACGGGGGATTCAAATTTTTAAACAACCAGTTCTGTGGGTGTGGCTTAGTTGGTGAGTGTGGCTTGGTAGTCATGTAACTGGATGGGCATGGCTTACTCGACGTCACTCATGTCAAGGGGCGCTTCTCCTCGCCTGGCCTCTCAAGACAGTGGGGATGCTGCAATGGTTGTAAGTGTGGAAAACGGTCATAAGTCACTTTTTTCAGTGCCATTGTAACTTCCATAATAACTACAATTATTTAATTATAATTTTGATAGGGCAAACTTTCTTAGGCCAAGTGCTTTCCAGTTTTTGACTGGATCCCAGGAGCTGTAATTCTAATCATCCTGAAAAGCACCAATATGGGAAAGGCTGATATAAATAATCCAGGTTAATCTGTCCAATGCTTCATAGCTATCTATGATGAATGTAGAAATCAATGTAATTTATGTATTTATGCCTCACCTTTGATATTTTATAAATAATTAAACTTCTTTCTCCTCCTATTTTCCCTACAATAACAAGCCTGTGAGGTGCCCAAAATCATCTAGGAAACTTTCATGTCTAAGGCAGGATTAAAACCTATGGTTTCCTAGTTTTTATCCTGGTGCTTAACTACTAGACGAACAGTAGAATGAGGTTTTTTTTAATGTTTCTCCTAAATGTTCTACTTGTCAGAATATTTTATTTAAGTGTGAGAAAATAAAAAGTGCTAATTGTACATGCTACCTGCTGCTATATGACTTTATTCTGCTCATTCTGTACTACATCTTTTGGATCACTATGAACCTACAATCAATTTTGAAATGTGTCCTATAAAAGTAGAAAACATCTATTTTCATGTTAAATAAAGAATTTCAAAACTCATTTCTCTCAATAAAGTTCAAGCAGCCCTATGCATGTCCTTTCTTGACACTGCTCACATATGGTCTGTATAACTCTTGATACACCCAAAGTTATTCTTCTTTTTCCCAGTCCCGACATAGGTTGGTTAAGCCCATGTCACACCGAACCAA
>BHFT01047961.1:0-11024 GCA_004320025.1 Laticauda laticaudata | reverse complement strand
TGCATGCGTGCTGCATCCTTTTATATCCGTGGAGCTGACACAATTCATACTCCCCACATGCGCAGTGAATGCTTTGCTTCCGATATACATCCGCGCTGCATCCGCTTTGCTTCCTATACGCATCCGCTAGGTGTCCACTTCACAATTCTCTCCCGGAACCCCTTCGGAAGTGTCACCCGCTTCCATCCGCTGTCATCTGCTAGGCTTCCTATGAACATCCATTTAACTTCCCCGCTACGTACTACCCCCTTCCATTCTTTTCCGTTCTTTTCCGTTCTGTTTATGCAAATTTTCGGCACTTTTTGGAGCAGATGACAATGGATGGATCCACCCCCGAAATTTTGCTCAACCACTGTGTCCTTTATGCATACGTTTTGCGTCCGTCGGCCAGTGGGACCTAGCCTTTAACAACCGGTTCTCTCAAAGTGGTGCAAACTGGCTGAATTCCACCACTGCTATTTACTTAGAGTATGACTAAAGAATATGGCTAAAGACAGATTTAGATTTAGCATCCCATATTCCTTCCTGAAATAAAAGATTAAAGATGTAATTGAGTATTTTAGCTTCAGGGGGTTATTAGAAAGCAGTGAAATACACTCAAATGGCGTATTAAGGATTAATAAATACATGGGTTTAATATTTAAGATCCAAAAAGCTCTACTCTTTTCAAATAAATATTTTCTTTTCCTGATCCAAAACAAAACAATGTACTGACCTCATTTAAAATATTAGAATGATTAAACATATAAGTGTTATAGTGCATATAGCCGAATTCCAATAATTTTGTCTAAATTAATGGAAGAAGAGAGCCATATTACTTTACAGCAGCAGAAAAATTAGGAAGTACCTGATAGAATATTTTCTCACTAACAAATGTTATTAAAATACAAAAGATTTCATGATCTTCAACTCAGTTCATCAGATACCTTATCTCCCTGAAAATAAGATATATTTTATATATTTTTGCTCCAAAAGATGCATTAGGGCTTATTTTCAGGGAAACACAGTATCAGGGTGATCAGCTTGGTCAGCCTCCCCAGCCCCCAACATGTACACAAAAGGCAGTAAGCACACAGGAGCCAATGGTATCCAGCAGCAGCTGCAGCCCACTAGTCCCTTGGCAGGTGCATCCAGGCCACTGGATGCACCTTATGGTTACTTGCTTCATTGCAGGCCATAGGCAAGCCAAGGCAGATGGTGGGATAGAGTAGGGCAAGCAAAGACAGATAGTGGGATGGAATGGGTAGGCAGCCATCCACCCATTCCATCCCACAATCTGTCTTGGCTTGCCCATGGGCTCGATGGGCCAGGTGGCCGCACAGCACATCCAGTGGGCAGAATTGTGTGCCTCCCCCCATGCCTCTGCCTTTGCCTGCTGCTTGGAGAGGTGGCCCAATGGCTGCAGCACTCAGATTCACCTGCCTGTGCAGGTTGCATAGCCCCAGAGAATGCCAGCCAAGGGGCCAGTGGGCTTCAGCTGATGCCAAACAGTTGGCCCCTGCTTGCTTGCCACTTCCTGTGCTGGCCATGTCCCCCCAGGGTCTGGGGCATATTTTGGGCATAGGGCTTATATTAAGAGCATCCTAAAATCATGCTAGGGCTTATTTTATGATTGTGTCTTATTTTTGGGGAAACATGGTACATACATTTCCTAGATTATGGATGGAAAGACGGATGATGTCAATCATCTTAAACTTTATTAACATGTGATAATATTATCTGTCCAGGTTTGTTTGTCTATTGCTTTAAGTCTCCAAGTAATGAGTATGACGTATTGCAGATATGGGAAATCTTATTCAAAACTTATCCAGATTTGAAGGGGAAAAGGGGAAAAGGGAACTAACAATACACACTTATTGTATCTATTCAGGGGTGAGATGCTACTGGTTCTGCCTGGTTCTAAAGAACTGGTAGCTCTGAAGAGCAGCAGACACTAAACCAGTTCTGTGTCTGCTGCTGCTGTTTGTCCCACCCACCCTCCTGGGCTCTTACCTGTCCTTTATTTTTCTACCTCAGCTGCTTTGTGAGGCACTGCTGCAGTTGAAAAACCAGGAAAAAAGAGGCTTTTCAAATACTGTGCACCCACACGCAACGCTTTTCAGTTGTCCAGGTGGCACAGCTTAAGTTTTTTTTACACGTGCACAATAGCAAAATGTAACCACCGAACCAATAGTAACACCGGTTGAATCCCACTCCTGCATCTATTAGCACTTCCTTAAAGCAAATGTGCCATGCAAACCCAAAAAATGGCTGGATTTGCCAGCAGAGTTGCCATCTGCCATGTGGATTTGTCATCTGAGTTGCCAGCAGATGAGACACAGCCACCCCCGTGCATTTCAAATATACTTTCTCCCTTTGAAGCTGGATCACTGCATAGCCCTGTGGTAAAGGTACAGCTCTTCAATCTAAGAATAAAATTTGTTCAATAATGTATTAAACCTCATATTCTGACATCAAAAGCACTTTACAGTGTATTTCAGGGATCAGTGGTGCTTTTAGCTTTGCTTACCATCTCTATTAACAAGATGCAATTATGTAACACACTAATGAAAAACAGGGATTACACTAAATTGAAAGAAGAAGTTTATCCCTTGTAAAATAATGTAAACAGATTAGAGAGATTAAAAAATAAGAGTTAGAATAGCAAAATAAAATTTGCAATAGTAATAGTCCTTGAGTTGTGATCATTTGTTCAGCAACTTTTTGAAGTTATGATGATGCTGAATGAAGGGACTTGCAACTGGTACTCAAAGTTCCAGCTGTTTCAGCACCCCCAAGTTTGTGAACAATGTTTGGGAGCCTGGCAACCAGTTTGCACTTACAACCAGTTATCTACATTCAATTATCTCTATTTGTGACCTTTTCTGCCAGCTTCCTGTAAGCACAGTCAAGAAAGAAATGGAAGTTCACAAGTCACTTCGGTGCCCCCTTTCTTTCTTTGCTCGCACACAACATTCCCTCTCCCACCGCCCATTTGAACAATCCCTGAACCTGCTTTCATTGAGTATGTGCTCATACTCATGAATGCACCCACCCTACACTCTGTCTCTGTCACCCTACACTCTGTCTCTACACTCTGTCTCCACTCTGCAATATAATTTACCCCTCTTTCCTTGGATTGCATACACCTCACACCATCATTCCCTGGCATGAACTCACACCACAAGCAGCACCCCATATTATGGATGGTCTATCCTGGGCCTCCCACACTCCCCTGCAGCATCTCCACACTAGTTACCTGGAACTCCCTCTGCTTTTTATTTAATGACCCACATATGTTGGGTTATGACAACAGCCAAGACTGCCTGAATTGCAAAGAGAAATACCAATCACTGGAAAAAGGCACAAACAGTGAATAAATGCATATGCACATGATTTGAGTATTTAATGTAGTAGCAGGACAAACATGCAGTAATTCTAGAAGTCATACCAGTATCACCTAAATTAAGGATATTGAAGAAACTTTGTGGTTTAGCCAAGAAAATCTGGCAGTTCACCAGAAAGTACAGTCAAAATCAGGAAGATAATTCAGACCATATTTGACAACAAATGATGTAGGAAAAACAAAAGGTTACTATGGTTCACTACAGATAAGCATATAATAATAAAGAATCTTGAACTTGCAAGAAAGCTCCCAGGTTGTCAATGCAACGAATGACTGTCTCTCAACAAAACTGCTCAGACTTTTCTTGAACAAATGTTGTTTGTTTTAATTAATGTCTTAAATTATTGTTTTCTTTCATGGATGTTTCTTCCACATAGGAAAAAATGTATTCTGTATATAGATCACAGGATAACATGTCTAGTTTCCCATGTACACATATAAGAAGCCACATGATGACCATGATATAAATTTGAGCTATGTGGCTTCCAGCCTATTTCTGGAACAATGTAATGGTTGTATTAATCTTTATACTCTTCAGCAGCTTTTGACCCACTTTCCTAAACTTTGTCTCAGTTTTATTCAATATTATTAGTCAATTATTATTCAATATTATTTTGTTTTGTTAATTAATGTACTTTGTGGTTTTAGGCAATGCAGATAATTTTTTTATAGTGTAGCAAATAAATACTGCAAACAAGATAAAATTTCTGGTTCAAATTCAGTGCTTTAAAATACTGAAAAAAAAGGGAAATAATTTCCAGAAAACCAATTATGGTACCACCGTGCAACTTAGGTGCTTTCAGGCTTCACAGCTCCTGCTCAAAGAGAGATGGCCAGGAGAACCTTTGAACAAATATATCTTGTGTGAGATTGGCACCCTTTCCTAAATCAGGAGGCACTGCGTACTGTCACTCATCCCTTAGCCACCTCCCAATGGAACTACTTTTGCAATGCCATTCTTGGTAAGCTTGCTTTTGAAGAGTCTTTGTAAAGCCCATGTCCCACTGCACCAATGGATGCAAAGAGGATGTAAAATGGACAAAAAAGCTTGCCATCCATTTGAAAAGCAATGCATCCGTTGTGTACTCACGTGCGTACGTGTTCATAACGCTCTATGGCGTCAAACATTCCATCTACTGCTTATATTCATCTGCTCAAAGTTTTGAGCTGCACAAAATTTTGAGCGGATGAACTTTCCGCTGCAATATGATGTACATCCGCGATCCATGACAGTACGGGCAAAAATGTTTACGTCTTGTTGTCATCCATTACAACGTCCGCTGTAAGTATCCTCTCAGCATCCTCTGGCCATTCCCCGTCAATTCACATCCACTGCAGCTGAAAGCAGAAAGAGGGAGGAACGAAAGGTACTGGAACGTCCACACAGCGTTAGTAGCAATGGAAATAGAAAGGATGTAGCGTATGCACTCATATATAAAGTATTAAAATGACAAAATGTTTGTATAGTGGCACTATTTTTGGATATTTAGGATGTGTCTGGAGTAATGCCTAGAGTAAGTGGAAGGACACCTAGCGAAAACCGACATTTCCTATAAAAAGGGGGAGGAAATCACCTGTGAATTCTTCAAAACTATCAGTCCAGCAGCCATGGTGTACAGACCTCTCTCACCTTGGTCTTGTCTTCCACATCATCCATTGTTTTCCCACCATGGGATCAGCACAGTCTGTATGGTAGCTGCGATCATCAAAACCAGAACCAAGCCCTATTTAGACTGTTCAGCACCTTTTTCTATGCAGGAGAAGAAAGGGAACACGTCCAAGAAGCTTGTGTGGGTCGAGATGGATCCAGGAGAAAGAATGGATTTGGACTGATGACAAGCTGATGGTGAAGCTGAGGAATGAGAACTCATGCATTTTCAGCACTTCACGAGAATGCCACCAGCCATGTTTGACAAATTGTTGAGTGCTGAGACCAGGTTGACCAACCAACACCAACGTTGTCCCAACCTGGCACCTGGACCTGAAGTGCACTGGACTCTGCGCCACCTGGCCTCTGGAACATGCAGTATGCGTGCTCACATGGCGCCGACCTCAGCACAAGTGCCAAAAGAAACGTAAGGTACCGAGGGTCACGGCCTCATCGGAAGAATACCTGGAGGAGCTCCTCCAGTGCCCCTTCCACTGGCAAGAAGGATGGACGAACAGTTGAGCAGCAGCAGTCGTGTAACTCACCGCAAACGTGGAAAACTTCCCACAATACCGTTGGCAGCCATAGCATGGCAAGCACGTGTGCCTTGCAAAAGCCGCCCACAAGTCCGGAGCCTCCACTCTCATTTCACACACAAGGGCTTCTTCGCATCGTCCTCTTCGACCATGGTCAATGCCTGCAACTACAATAGTTCATGTACAACTCGGCATGGCTTCAGGTACGGCTCATCTCCAGATGCCCAGGTATACAACGCCACGTCACCTCATAGACGCGTGACTTTGAAAGGCAATCTCATCGTGGGCTTGCCCAGATGCCAGACCCCCTGCCCAAATGACCACGCAACGATGGTGCCCATACTTCATCGTGGCCGTATCGCGGGCACGTGAGCCTTCTCCTACAGGAACCTAACCTCATGAACGAGCCCTACACTTCCAGAGTGAACGCCACCCATCGAAGAGAGGATCTCAACTTAAGGCAGTCCAGGGCAAGATGGGGGTGGGAGATACGCACTTTTGCATTCCTGACTAACAGGTGTCCAGGAACCTTCATCCACCACCCATCAGCATCAACCCAGGGACTGTTGAGCGAGCATCGCTGGAAGCTTGCTGCAAATCCTTGCACGAATCTCATCACACCCGCTCACCCAGTGTGGCAAAGCAGGCTTGTGGGACTCATCAACAAGTAGGAATAGGCACATGGAGCCTGGTGAATGGAGGCAATGCGATGAAACCTTTGATACGACACTTGTGGTACAAGGCCCCAACGAAGCCTTCCGTGAAGGGAGGAAGCAGCGCAACCTCTTGAAAACATTGGTGCAACTGCCATTGGAAGCTAGTGGAGTGGCAAGGACAGGATGATAGATGGTTAATGGATGCTTCCTTGAGCTGTTCATAACACTGATGAAGATCTGCTGCCGATGTAATGTTGAGTGGCCCTACAATGAATGGGGCATTAATAAAGAGCTTTGTTTATTTGAAAATGGTGTTGATCAATGAATAAATTGTTATTGATAAAAAGGGCCATATGTGTGTGGCCGCTGGAGGGTGGACCATACGGTCCCACTATGCTTTGCATTGGCAAGGTTATTTCAATCCCTCAGCTATCCTTACCCATCCCATAACTATCCTTACCCATCCCACACTATCCTTACTCCATCCCACAAACTTATCCTTACCTATCCCGACAAATCCTGCAAAGCGCTTAACCCCTTTTTTCAAAGTTTTTCACTCAACACTTTGATTAAGTAAATAAAAATGACCGAAGTGTGTGAAGCAAAGATAATTTATTAACAACTGTCTTAAGTAAACTCGCTTATGCTTCATTAAAAAAGCAAAATGAACCCAGTCAGTGTGTCTTAAGCAACGATAAGGATGGAACCCTTGACAAACTCAGTCTCTGGCACTATTCTCAGTCCACTCTGAGGCATGTCAGTGTCTTAGCTGTCGAACAAGGCCAGGGACGTGGAGGGGCTTGGCTTGAGTGGCTGGTCTGAGGTGCCATTGGGGTGCTTGCGGTTGTGTTTAGGAGCCTCAGGAGCTACTCCAGTCCCGTGAGGTTGAGAGCGCCCTTCTTCAAGGACCTGGGATGTTAGGCAAGTTACTGACGACAGATTTTCTGTTGAGGGGCTTGAGCTGTGGGGGAGGAAGGAGGAGTGTAGTGGGGGTTGTCTGGACTGCAGCTGGGTGAGGTGCAGGCATCTGTGGTGGTGCGAGTACTGGGCCTTGGACTGGGAAGGCTGCCTATTCTGTGGGAAGTCCTGGAGTCGTAGCCTTGTAGGCGAGGCTTTTGAAAGCTGGGGAAGGGTGTGAGCATCGTCCTGGGGTGGAAGAGCCAAGTCCGACTGCGGTCGGAGCAGTGTTCAGTGGGCTGGAGGTGGTGCAGCAGTGCATGTGATTCTTCTCCTTCGTTGCACCTGGTACTGGACCTTGGGCAGGTCCGATGAGGTTCTGCCATAATACGTCGCATCGAAGGGCTTTGCGGTCTCAAGGATACGGATATATTGCTGTGGACCAGCTGAGAGAGAAGATCTGTGCTGGTGTTTCTGATTGTCGTGCCTGCTCCAAAAGACACACAGTGTGTTCTGGCCTCCAGTCTGCCTCTCTGCCTGCCTTTCTGTGCGAGGTGGAGCTGCGGTGGGGGTGGCGTTTGGTCTCTGGCTGCTGCTTCTTGCTTGCATCCATTTGAGACAGGGGATCCTCCACGTCCTCTGGCAATGCGGAAGTGCAGCTGTCAGGGGGGTCTCTCGTCGTGGGGCCTTCCAAAGACAAGCCTGCCTGGACACTGGTAGCTGGTCTCTGGCTGGAAGAGGAGCAGCTGTCTGTGGGGCTGCTGAGGAGAGAGTGGACAGAGGGGCTGCTCCTTGTGGCGGACCTTCACCCATCCACTCCAGGAAGCTGTGCACTTGGTAGTACTCTCCTGGTTTCAGTGAGCTTTGACAGACGCTGCCAGATTTCTTCAGGCTGCAAGCTTGCCATACAGGTTGCATGTGCTGCATTCCACCATCCCAGGAATACATCTGAAGTGATGCCCAGGCTTCTGCCTTGTTCTCTCCACGCTAGCTGCTTCCTCTTGGTGTTGCGAATATGCAGCCTTTAGGCCCTTCTCCACAGGTACTCTGTTCTCCCTCAGCCATTCCAGACACCTCCTCCTCATCGGTCCTTGGAAATGGCAGCAGTACTGTTTCTTCTCTCCCCATGTCTCCCTTGCCTTGCCGTCTTCCCTCCCTCTGGCAGGCTGGCTTCAGAGGCCTCTCAGCAGACGGGCCCTTTGAGCCCCTTAGGGCTGGTCCATCACAGCAGCAGCAGCAGCGCAGTAGCAGCAGCAGCAGGAGAACACCAGTAGCACCAGCAGGAGAAAGGCATCACACCAGGCAGCCGCAGCAGCAGCACCAAAGCAGCACAGCAGCCCACAGCCGCACCAGTCAAGGAGAAGCACGCAGCAGCACCACGCAGCACCAAGAGCACGCAGCAGCCAGCAGCACCAGCACACCAGCATAGCAAGCAGGAGAGAGCACCCCCTGCACCAGCAGAGATGCAGCACAGCAGCAGCAACACAAGCAGCAGAAGCACAGCACAGCTTTCAGATGTCACGCCAGAGGGATGTGATGGTGATCTTTTGTCCTTCTTGCAGGGCTGGCAGAGTAGGCACAGGCTTTCTCTTCTTCCACTGACCCGGCATGAACCATGGTTTTTCTTTCAACGATGTCTCTGGCAGCAGGTCTTTCCTCTGAATGGTGACTGCTTGCGAGCTGCATCCTTTTATATCCGCGGAGCTGATGCAATTCATCCTCCCCGCATGTGCAGTGACTGCTTTGCATCTGCTACGCATCTGCTATGCATCCTATAGGTGTCCGTGATGCATCCACATCATGCGCTACGCATCCACTCCTTCCGCTATGCATCCGCTTCGCTATTCTCCCCTGGAAGCCCTGTAGATGTGTCATCCGCTTCCATCCGCTTCTATCCGCTAGGCTTCCTACGAACATCTGCTTACTATCCTCCCTATGTACTACCCCCGTTCGTTCCTTTCCGTTGTTGTCCATCCTGTTTATGCAAATTTTCACCACTTTTGAAAGCGGATAACAACGGATGGAGTTCCTCCTGAAATTTTGCTCGTCCGCTGTGTCCTTTTTGCATACATTTTGTATCCGTCGGCCAGTGTGACCTAGCGTTAAGCTGGCCTGGTAATGTATCAGCATGAGGAGGAATAGGCCCACTGCAAATACCCATGTAACATTATGATTGCAGGAGTTACATCACCTGGCCAAATCTTGTAACTGTGCCACCAGATACTGGATATTGATAGAAGTGGCATGGTGTGGTCGCTTAGTAGATGTAAACTTTATTGGGACCTCACAGTGTTTCTTTGTTTCAAATATAATTTTGTTTTAATTATATTTTGTTTATTTATTATTTTGTTCCTTCTGGTAGATTGTTTAATAAACAAATAATAAAAATAACTAATTATCCAAACAGAAATAGAAGCCCTTTCACGGGATGCATTCAAGTGGAGGCCAGACAACCATTTGCTGGGAATACCTCAATTTGGATTTCTGTATGTAACAGAGGGACTGAATTCAATGGCCTAAGTGGCTCCTCCCAGTTCTATTATTGTGCTATTCTGTATGATTTCCTGTTCAAGAAATATGAAATGATATACATGGTGGGTGAGATGACCCAGAATAGACACATTTGTGTGGAATTTCTGATATCAGCACATATTATTTGGGCTACAGATTTATCCTCAGGATTTCATGTAATTGAACTAATTTATAATAGCTATAATCCCTAATAATTTATTCTCAAGTGGACACTTACTGACAAGTACATCTTCCATATCACCATTGTTTTCTTGGTACATGATATGTACCAAGTGTACATGAAATGTACCAAGTGTAAATGAAATGTACATGAAATGCCACTCGGTATTGATGCAACTATATTATTTTTCTCTTCATAAATCATTACTGCTATATGACAGCCACGTGCAATTTTCAAATTTTTTGGAGACTGCTTGACTATCTTAAATGAATACTAAATATTCTGATTTACTGCTAATACTAGCGGTAAATACTAGCAATATTATACTAATATAATACTAGCAATATTATGCTAATAATATCTAATTATAGATAACATGTAAGAATATATATGTTGCTAGACCAGATAAAATCTCAAGAAGTTGTCTTCAACAACTGACATAAGATGATTCTGTGATACCTACCTACTGAATAAATGAAAAATAGCCTCTTATAGCATTCTTCATATTAATTGTACATGCCATGAATCTTTTTAATATATAAATGAAAAAAGTATAGCTGCATATGTGCCCTTATTTCTCTTTTCATTATTACAAAATAGAATCTTGCCTTTTTTTTTTTTTTTTTAATNTTTTTTTTTTTTTTTTGCATTTGGAAGGCATTGAGACATTTCAAGGAACGATAACCCCTTAGAGATTTTTTTAAATAATGAAGATAAAATTAAACAGTTTTATGGTTTAAAAAATCAAAGGTTTATTATATATTTAAGATTTAAATGTCAGGAACATACCTTAAACAGGAGAACATGTATATGTAAATTAGAAATTAGGGCATACTTTATGGTTTCGGATTCATCAAATTCTACATTTTATAGCAATCCCAGGTTTTAGAATACTTTAGACTAGAAATATAACTAAGTTTGAAATTTAGGTTACATTCACTATTTAGTAGGGAGAAAGAGAGAATTTGGAACATTTTTAACATTTTATTTGAAGATAGGGAAAACTTGGTGTTTTTTTTTGAAACAAATTTTATTAATTTTTAAAGACAATACACAAACAAAACATAAAACCTAACAACATAAAATCCCTTTTCTAAAAACTGCTTATTAAATTTTAACAAAACAAATAAAAAATCTTATTTGAATACAACATAGTTCCAGATTATCACATATGCATATCTTATTTATTCTTTTTCCAACTTCTCCTTTT
>BHFT01047959.1:0-10120 GCA_004320025.1 Laticauda laticaudata | reverse complement strand
CCATGTTGTATACTGCTTCTCAAAGAGGCTAAGAAATGTTGCCATAAACCAAGAGCAGACGACACTGGAAAAGGAACGATGCGGGGAGGACGCCAGAGCAGATGGAAAGCGGACTGCGGAACGGAAGGCCAGCGGATGGAAGTGGATGAGAGCGGATGGCACATCCGCTAGGCTCTCGGGGGCCTCAACAAAGCAGACGCGGAACGGAATACAGAGATGCAGAGCAGACGCCGAGCGGATGAAGCGATGACACGCGGATGAAGTGGATGCACAGCGGAAGCCTAGCGGAATGCACAGCGGAAGCCGAACGGATGCCAAGCGTCAATTGCGCATGCGGGGGGGGGGGATGCATTGCGTAAGCTCACAATGGATATAAGAAGCAACAGTCGCAAAGCAGTCACCATTCGGAGGAAAGACCTGCTGCCGAGTATACATCGAGTCCTTGACTGCCCTGCCTGCATGCCTGCCTGCACCCTTGCTGCAAGCCTTGCTTCCAGCCTTCCTGACAGCCTGCCCTCCAAGCCGTGCCTCCCAGCCTCCTGGCCAGCCTCCCTGGCCAGCCTTGCTCTCTGCCTGCCTGCCAGCCTTGCTGCCAGCCGCCTTTCCAGCCTCCCTGCCAGCCAGTCTGTCTGCCAGCCTTGGTACCTGCCTGCCTTCCTGCCAGGCTTCCTGCCAAGCACTTCCTGCCAGGCTTCCCTGCCAGCCTTCCTGCCTGCCTGCCTGCCAGCTCCTTCGTTCCTGGCTGCCTTCAAGGCTTCCTGCCAGCCTTGGTGCCAGCCTTCCTGCCAGCACTTGGTGCCTGCCAGCCTCCCTGCCAGCCTCCCTGCCAGCTTCAGCAACCCCAGAACCATGAGGAAGAAGTGAAAGCCTCAGCAACTCTGCCGCAACCTGGCAAGAGGACAGGGCCACCCTCCACTCCCTGTCCTGACTCTGCTTCTACGGGGCTTTCTGCTGCTCGGCTCGCTCGTTCTGGTGCTGGAGCTTTGCTGGCGCTCCTCCTGGTGCTGGTGCTTCTGCTGGTGCTTACTCTTGTGCTGCTGCCCTGGCGGTGGTGCTTCTGCCTGTTACTCTGCTGGAAGCTGCTCCTGGCGGTGGTGCTTCTGCTCGTATGCCTTACTCTGCTGAAGCTGCTTCCTGGCGGTGGTGCTTCTGCTCTGCTACTATCTGTGGAAGCTGCTCCTGGCGGTGGTGCTTCTGCTGCTGCGTACTCTGCGAAGCTGCTCCTCATCCTGCTGGTACTTGTCCTGCTCGGTGCTCTGGACTTGCTCGTTCCTGAGTCGTGCTCCTGGTCTTGCTCGTCCTGATTATCGATGCTCCTGGTCCTGCTCTTGTCTCTGGTTCTTGTCTGGGTGTCCTGCTGGTGCTTACTCTGCTGCTAGCTGAGTCCTGGTCCTGCTGGTGCTGCTGGTGCTGGTGCTGCATCTCAGCGGCTGCTGCTATGTGAAGTGTGAATGATGAATGATGTGATGTAATGATGGAGATGTGGCGGTGTGCTGCTGCTGGTGATGTATGGAGCTATGAGCTGCTGGTCAGCATGCTGCTGCGTGGGTGTGGAAGTGAGCATCTCCCTACTAGCGACTGGGAGCGCCCTCTTATGAGGGCCACAATCTTGGTTCCCTGCGCAAAGGGAGGAAGAGCGTAATAGCAGGGGATGGAGAGGAGCAGATACCCATTTGAGGAGGAACACGAGGATGAGGTGCTGCGAGATGGCTGAAGAGAGAATGACTATTGGAATTTCTGTTCTGCAGAAGGGAAGAGGAGCTGCACAGGGCAACACCAAAAGGAAGCAGGCTGCTTTGGAGAGAGACAGAGCAGAAGAGTAATGAGCGTACACTTGCGAGGTGATGGAACATTTTTCTCGTCCGTTGTGTCCTTTTTAAAAACGTTTTGCATCCGTTGGGCAGTGTGACAGGGCCTTAAGTTTTCTCCCTTTTCTTTTTGTTCTTTTTTATGGCTAATGATTTTTAATTATTTCAGCAGTTATTTTGACTTGAGAATAAACAGTTTTTTGTATATCATTATATCAATAGCCAAAATGAATTTCAGAAGAATCTATATAAATTACTGAATGGTCAATCAAATGAGAAACAAAGTTTAATTCAAATAAATTAAAAAGGCTGGACTATGGATCAAAGAACCCTAACTTTATTCACTTTGATAGGCTACAGTATCAATGTATTGTATAATGTATAATATATATGTATTGTATATGTATATACAATATATAATACAGTATTATACAGAAAAGATAATGGAGTATCAATGGATAGTTCAGTGAATATATAGATTTTGTTTGCAGCAATTGTGAAAAAAGGGAAAAAGGAAAAATGTATGCTGGAGTTCATAAATAAATAAAATACAGTTCTGCCATTCTTATGCCCTTCTAAAATCTATTGTAGGTTTGCATCTGGAACAATGTGTACAGATCTGGGTACCATATTTAGTGAAAGATTCAATAGAGCTGGAAAAAATTCAGAAAAAAAATCATTCAAAATGATCAGCAAGTCAAACTCCATACCATAAAAGGATAGTGTTTGACTCTAGCTTTGTAGAAAAATAATTTAGGATAGTTATGATGAAGTATCTGAGATAATGCATATGATGGAAAAGGTGGATAGTGTGTTTTTCTTCTTTCTTTTTTTTATAATTTTTTTATTTTAAGACAAACATACACAGACAATACATAAAAAACATAAAAACATCTTCCATTTTGTACATACAGTGTGTCAGTTGGTTTAGAATCTTTTGTGTGATCCTTTCATAATCATTGTTCACCATTTATATCAATCTCACATTGTCAAACTAACATATGCTTATTTATTTATCAATTATTAAATATCCTGCTATATATTCCATCATATATGCTGTCATCCAATGGTTATATATGTCTACATTATATTTTGTATCAGTCTATTCAACTTCTATAACAAAATTATCTATTCTGTTACCTCACCATGTCTTTTATCCAACCATTGATAAAACAAATCCCATATCATATAAAATTGCTTGTCTTGTTCTCTAATTTCAAATGTCAGTTTACTCATTTCAGCACAGTCCATGATTTTTTAATAACTTCCTCCTGCATAGGTATTTTGTCATTTTTCCCATTCTTCGCAAATACAATTCTGTTGAAAATGCCGCTGTTAAAACATATACAATCAAATATTTCAATTCTTTATTGTATGTGTCTGGTATGACTCCCAATAAAAAGAACTCTGCTTTAAAGTTTATATGTTGTTTTATCATTTTTTTCCAACCATGTGTGGATTTTAGTCCAATGTTTCTTTGCGTCCGAACATGTCTACCACATATGGTAATAGGAACCAGGTATCTGATGACATTTTCAACATTTATCCGATGTATTCTTAAACATTTTCACAAGTCTCATCGGGGGTAGGTGCTACCTGTAAAACATCTTATACAAATTTTTTTTATATGCAGTTGACATTGTCATTTTATAATTTTGAGACCACAATTTTTTTGCCAATTTTTCTAAATCAATTCCCTATCCAAAAATTTTTCCCGCCAAGCAATCATCGTTTCATGAACTTGTTCCTCCTCCAATTTAAATTCTAATAGATGTCCATAAATTTTTTAAATTGCCTTTTCATCAGTACCCATCAACAATTTTATACAAATCAGTCAACTTATCATAAATACCTTCTGCTTTAGAATCTATGAAATCTAGATTGTATTGCAAAATATGAAAAACCAATTCATTTTTATACCTTGTTCGTTCCAACGCTTGCATTCAGATTTTAGTTCAACTTTTCATTCAATTATCTCACCATATCTAACTGTTTGTTCCATTTTATATATTAATTGGATAAGCAAAAGCTTTCAGTGGTAGATATCTATAGTGGAATTTTTAAAGTAGTGTTGTTTTTTTTATCTTCTCCCAATTCAAAAAACAGTGCCTGTCAAATTATTAGCTCTTCTAAAATACCCCTGTGTTTTAGTTCCTTATTACCAGAGAAATGGCATGCCATCCCAACAGCAAGTCCATGGCCTTTTCTAAAATCGAATAATCTACTGTTCCTTAGTGTTATCCATTCCTTTACCCACATCAAACTTGACGCCTGGTAATATAGATCCCAATTGGGCAAGGCAAACCCTCCTCTTATTCCTGTATCTTGTCACAGTCTTTAATTTATTCTTGCTTTTTTTACCCTGCCAAATATATTTTACCCCAATTCTACTTAAAATCTCAGAAAAACTTCTTTTCCCATATTCGCGATATAGGAATTTATCTGGCGAAAAGAATATAAAACCTCTAGCGAATAATTCATCTGAATTGTAGATATTCTCCCAACTCAATGATAGTGCAGTTTTTCCCCATTTTGTGTCAAGTCTATCGACCATCTGCTGTTTGGAGGTTTAATCTTCCTTCAGATTGTACTACATCATGGTGAGATATGTGATCCCAAATATTTAAACTTGTTTGACGCTGTATTTAAAATTTCTTCCAACTTCTTTCTTTTGTCTTGCTAACAATATGCTTTGTTTAATATCTCTGTATTCTTGCTCTTTATCTGTGCTTCTCAAACTTGCTACTTTCCATATTCTTCTGTTTTGTCTTTATAATATGAGAGTGCTTATTTCCAATAGGTCTTCAAAGAGTGGATAAGTCTGTCGTACATGCAAGAAGCCTTGCAATTTCATATTCCTCCTTTTATAAAAATTGTGGTCATTGCCTTTTAATTTCTAAGCTTCTTTCTTCTAATATTCCTGTTCACACACTTCCCATGTTAACAGCAAACCGCAAGAGGCAAAAAATGGACAGCCTCCCCTGCCTTGTGCCCTTTATTTATAATCTTAGATAATTCTGTGTAATTTCTCCATTCACCATCCACCTTTGCAAGTTGTTTCTGTCATAATTGTGTTCAATGGCTTGGGATTAATTTTTTACAAAAGCCATTTGGTATCAACTGCAGTAAAATAAGATTGACCCACTCACATTGTCTCAAAGGCTTTTGGGCCATCTGGAGGACCACCAAAGGCCATTTGGCTTCTCAGGGTGTGCGTTCATATAATATGTTCAGAGTACTCAAATAATTCTCACATTTCTTTTGATTTGTCTCTTTGGCAGGTAATCCATTGTTGATCAGGTAGAATAAAATTAATTTAAGTATCTTTTTTAGTGCGTTTCTTGCCAAGAATGGAAGCAAATATTTTATGTCCTCGAGTGTTATTGTTGTGTTGTCCTTGGATATTAAGGTGTAATGGTAATGCTTCTGACCATGTTTTTGAGATATTCTTTTTCTTCAACTAGCAGCTATTATTCGACTAACCTTTAAAAGATTGAAGTTCAATATTTCCTGAAGAAGTTCTCTGTACAAATTCTGCTGGCATAACATCTGGACGTTGCTGTTACCCTAACTATTCTTGTGTTTTTAAAAGGCTTCTGTTAATTCCATCATTGTTATATTTTCCGTGTCTGGACAGTTGGTTTCAATATTTGTTTCCTAGAGGTAGGTTTGCTTTCTGTAGATATTGCTTAATTTGTTTCTTCTGTGAATATTCTCTTGAAAGTAGAGTTTTACCCATAGTCAGTCTTTGATATATTTTTTTCTTCTCGCTAGTCCTTCCATGCAAACCTATGCCTGGTGGTGTTAATATGTATTATTTGAACTAAGTCCTTCTTGCTTCTCTTTTCCCTTTCTGCAGCGTTATAAAGCTAGCCATCTGCCATGGTTGGTGTTGCATCTTTAAGTAATTGCTGTTTGGATTTTTAATCGTTTTGTGGTAATTTCTTCCCTTTTTCCACATTGGTCCGCATTTTATGTTTATATTTATATCCATTAAATATTTTAAGTATCTTTTTGTGGGGATTTCTGTTAAGTCTCTTTTGTCCAAAGCGTTTATTAGTCATTCCTCTAATGTACATAAATGTCTTTTCCTGTCTTCTGTTCTTCTCCTAATAGTAAGTCTAGATTATTCCAAGCCTCTTGTATAGGCCTTCATCGTGCTCCCAGTGAGAATTCGTATAAAGAGATGGTATCCTCTTTGTGCTATTTATTCTTTAAAGAAGAAAACAAGTTCTTTCTCTATTTGTCTGTTTAAGGTCTTTTTTCTTTTAATATCATATTATTTAAGAGCGCATCTAGATCTACCTGCTTGTTTCCTTTCCAAAAATTATACTGGACACTGGATAATGAATGCTCCACATGTGCCTTGGTTGTCTTTCATCTGTCGTACATATCCAAAGTAATTTCATGCTGACATCCATTGATCATGTATATAGTTCTAGACCAGGAGTCTAGCCCGTTGTGAATATCAAAACATACTACTTTGCTTACTTTCCGTCATTTCTCTCTTTCCATTGCATCCTTTATAGTTAAAAGTGGCCTTCTATTTATTTGAAGGAAGGAGATTTTGGTAGTGTTCTTTCTAACTTAATTCTTGTGTTTCTTTCTGTGTTTTTATAATCGCAATCTGGGTCTTAATTATCTCATTAAAATCTCCCCTCTACAAATATTAACTTATAAGTCCAATTCACATAGTCAGATTGAATTTTCTTATGTAATCTTTTTAGAATTCTTTCTGTTTGACATCTCCGTGGTTTAGAGATTTGTCAATTTAGAAGTGTTTACATTGTTATCGCCATTATTTCCCACGCCATCAGAATCCCGTCCATCATCCATCTGTGTAGATTAGGTGCTGCTCAAATTTGTTTCGTTGTAATATATAATACCACATCCTCTTTTTTGAGGTTTGTGCCAGTGATTGTAAATAATTTCCTTAGTTGTGCCGTTGTCTTTTAGGTATTATATTCATGTTTTTTAATATGTACCTCTTGCTAAGCCATTGATTATGCAAAGTTTATAATGTCTTTCTATTGTTAAATTACTTTCCTTCTTTTATAGGGCCAGAATTAGATGTTCCATTTGTGGTTATCAAAATCAATTTTCTTCATCGATGGTAAGCTTTATAAAAGGATTTTATTTGCTCTAGAAGGAGATCTCTGCAATTCTTGTTAGGTTCTCTGGTGTTCACCGGCCCTACTGCACCTGTCTTTTCTTTTCAGATTACTCTGCTTGTACACTCTCTGTGTAACTCAATTTAGTGACTTCTTCCTTTCTTTCTTTTTCCTCCCTTTTCTCTAAAGCATTTAAGTAGGAATAGCTCAGCTTTTTCAACTGTCGTGCAATTCTTGTGTTCTATTTTCCTGTCCAGGTAAAACAAGAGCTTCTTGCATCAACTAGTCTGTAGTGTTTACATCCCTCTTTTAAATAACTCTTTAGTCAAGAATAAATACTTCCCTCTTCTCATCTCTCTTACCCTCTTCTTGGTATCATGCTTATTCCGCACCACTAAGGTTTCTTTGTTCTGTTAATTTTTGTGTTTTCTCCTCTCTCACCACTGGAGTATCTGCTTGTGTCATTAATTAATTCTTCTTAGTTGATCTAAATAAGTGAACTTCTCTATGGTGGCAATATTCTTTGTTGCAAATGCTTGTATAGAAACGAAAGCACTCATCCATCCACATCCTCGAGTCTTTTCGTTTGGCTTTATTGATCCAGGCCGTTTGCCAATATTTTCCTGCCCATTATTTCAGCGAAAGGTTTCATCTTTTCCGTTTCTTCTATATTTTTAGCGGAAATCTGTAGATAAAATTCTGATTTATTCTATTTCCCTGCGTAACATGGTTCCACGATCTGTCCTCTTGAGCGATCGGCTGCGAATTGAATGATCAAATGTCTCCAATTTTCTTTCATCTCTAATTCGTGGGCATACCCTCTGTCTTCTTCAATTTTTTTAAGAGATTCTGTCTGTCATATTTCGGATCAATCAATTCTGCTGAATATTTTCCAAATTTGCATCATCATCTTTTCTATTTTTTGCTCAATCTTCTTGGATTCACTTTGCATGAAATCATCTATTTCCTCTTTTCCTGTTGGATAAATGATCTGTCTGATATGATTGTTGTCCTCTCCAGATGGTGAGTGGGCGCTTGCATATTCGAAAGCAACGGAGCACTGTTAATTGCTTTATGAATTCATCTGAAATGCTTTATTCCTGTAGAAGCAGGAGAAGAGGAAAAAAAGAAAATAAAAGAGGAAAAAGGGGTAAAAAAAGGGTGGAGGGGGAAAAGACAAAGGCAACAGTTGCCACTTCCAAGAGAGTGTTTGGGTTGGGCACTTCAGCTCCACATGGCACCTCAAAACGCCCAATCTGGGAGGAGGGGAGGAGGGAAGAGTGAGAGAGAGAGAAGAGAGAGAGAGAGAATCCTGATCGCATCAGATTGAAATGAGGCCTGAGTTTAGGACTGAGGCTCTTTTTCGCACATTGAAAGACATGCTTTGGCGTTCTGTTGAAAGGTTTTGTAGGAAAAGAGTTGTTAAGCGCTGTTGATTTTATATCAAAGTGGAACGTTTTTTTTTCTCTTTTATCCCCATTAATATTGAATTTATGACTGGCACAAGCTGTTTAAGCGATTTAAGGCTGGACTTGATACTTATTTAATCTTTTATTTCTCGCTTGTGTATTTTTTCTCCTTTTTAAAAACAATCCTTTTCGAGAATTTTGGTTTTTGGATTTCGACTCTTCCTGTCTTGTTTTTAAGATGTTATTTTGTCTCCCTCTTCTTGTAGACAAAAAAAAAAAAGGGGAGAAAGACTTTACTTTTTTTTTCTTATTAAGTTCCTGGCTGTGAGATTGAGGAGGGGGAAGTGAAAGGGTGAAGGAAAGTAAGTAGCATGCCACTCAGAGGCTTGGATACTTGTGTTCTTTTTTCTTCTTGGCACTAGTTGTAATTACAGTCAAGGACTCTGAGGCGTGGTGCGGGATGTATTGAAGAGAAAGATAGAGATGAAGCAGTTTATTCAGGTAGCTCATTTGTTGAACAGTATCAGCTTGGAATCTGGAACTTGAAAGTTGAAAGAAAGAAGATTGAAGATGGACCTGACAAAAACTCGATGAACGCGTGATTTATCAAAGAGCCTGTGGATTATTTTGGCAGCAGAGGCTTGCTTTATATTAGAATTGCTTTGTTTATGCTCTTTGCCTCCTTTTACTACCCCCTCGTCTCTACTAAGTTGGGCTTTTTTCTTTTCTCTTTAATTGGCTTTTTAAAATCAGGGAACCAGATGTAACTTTTTTTAATTTTTGTTTTCGTTTTTGTTATTGGAAGATGGGGGAACCTGCGGGGCCGGCACCTAGAACGCAGCAGTGCTGGCAGGTTGTGAAATGTAGGAGCAAAGCCAGGAGTGTCATGTAATTTTTGCTGCCAAAAGAATAACAAAAGCTCCTGGCTGTGCACAAGAAGGGTACACACACATATCAATGCAAATTGCAAGCAAGGCATTAAAGCAAAGAAAATACAAAGTAAACAAAGAACAAGAATCATCAAACAGCATCTCTGATTAGATTCTGTTCACTACTAGATATCTAATCAGAGATGCTTGCCGATTCTAGTCCAATGTTCCTGCCTTCGCTCAGCAGGCGTTGGAACGGTGAGTGCGCGTGGATGTGTGTGTGGTGGTATGTGTGTGCAGTGCATGGACGTGAAAAAGCTCTCAAAAACAGGTCTAAGTAGCTCTGGGTTGCAGAGGCCAGTCATACAATTAGAAACACTTGCACTAATACAGCCAGCCATTAAAGTTGAGGGCACCATCTTGTATTTGGTTTGACAGCTCACAACACCATGCCCACCCAGTCACTATGCCACCGTAGAACCACACTAACCCATCATCGTGTTACCAGTAAGCCTATGTCCCAGCCACTCACAATGAGTACCAGGCAACGCCACACACCTCAAAATTACGGACGACACCCACATGAAATTGTTGTTAATGCCGCATGCCTGGGTGGGGGCCACCTGAGGATGAGTTTGTTGTCACAAGGGCGGCAGTGACTGAAAATGTTTGACCAACTGCATCTTGGTTAAAGCGTAGAAGAGTTCATTATTGCAGTTAAGGCCAAAAGTAGATGCAGAATTAGATAAATTAATAGCCCAAGGCGGTTCTACAGATTTGGTGCAAAACCCCACAGATTTTTGCCAAAATCAGGAAGCCCTTATTGTGAGCACCTAAAGCATTGATGGTTTATAAGGATTGTTGCTGTATTATAAACAGTATATAAAATACGGGCCTTGCAAACAAAGTGACCCAGTGCCAAT
>BHFT01047957.1:0-32542 GCA_004320025.1 Laticauda laticaudata | reverse complement strand
TTTTTTTTTTTTTTGCAAAGGCAACTTTAGCTGTCAATTGATGTCTTTTCATTTTGCATAGACGTGTTCTTAAGGCTTGGCCTTACGGAGCCACAATTAGCCCTTTTGCTTTGCCCAGTATTTTTGTTTTAATGCATTGGCCATATAATACTGTGCCTTGCCATTTCTCTTTCCTATTCTGCAGTTGGTCTTTCTTGTAGGTCAGTTTGGTCTCTCCAATATTCACTAATCCTTCATGATATATTAGCTTCAATGTATCTTCTTCACTGTCCTTCAGATATTCTCCCTATGCTCTTTTTTCTTGTTCAACTGTCTGGCTATATTTGCAACATTATAACATTATTGTTACATTATTATTATGGTTGATTGCATAGTCCGCCACATATTTAGATTGGATTTGGCATTTTTATTCACTTATGAAATCGTTCCCAAGGTTCTTGGATTATAATATATTAATAATAATAAATTATGGTTTGTCAATTATTATTATAAACCCTGAGATTGTCATCTATTGGGGGTTGACATAATTACCTGTGAAATAAAAGCTACCCAGATATGCTAAAGGTAGTTTTGGAAATGTATATAAACTTTTATTTTTCCATTAAGGTTTGTGACTATTCGTCTTCATACATTATTCTATGGTTCTATATACTTCCAGTTTATGTATAGTTATATTGTAATATACATTTTTAGATATGATATTTATTATGTTGCTGATTACATTATATTATCTTGCCTATTTATTTTCCCAAGGTATGAGAGTTGGGAATTTACACTCCCCAGAGTTGGTATGGTTAGAATATTTAAAAACCCTGAAAAATGAATTGGCAAATGAATGGATGTGTGTATGTTATCCAGAAACGCAGTGTTGTCTACCTGTTTGATTCAAATAATGCTGTCCAGCTTAAAACTGCTCTGCTTCTTTTCATTGTAGGCAAATGACTCTATTCCACCTGATTATGGTGCTCTCTGCAGGAATGCCTCTTCCCCCTCCAGTCACTTTCTTTCATGGAAGTCCAGGATAAGGTTATGATGCAGAAAACCTTTCTGATGAAAGTCTGCAAAATGGCTGAAGTATTATTAAGAAACATACAATTAGGAATAGAAAAGTTATAAATGTGATTAAATAGAAATGCTTAGTTCAAGATCTTAGATATCAACTTTCCAAGGCACTTTATCACCATAGCTATTGAAATGAAAGCTAGTGATTAATTAATTAATTAATTAATTAGTATGATGAGATTTCCCTCAAGCACAAGTATGTTGGAAAAAGAAAGTGCCAATCATGTCACAGAGACACCATAAGTATCCAGTTGATTTGCCTTGGAAATAAAGATGCTTCGAACTTGGCTTATATATTTGTATAAGTATTTAATCTGTAAGACTCTGGGTGAGGATTTAGACTGAGGGTTGTCTGAGCTTGCTGCTTGGTTCCCAGTGTTTCATTACCAAACTAGGTAACATCTTCAGTGAGGTTTTTTTGGGTGAAGTGTCTTGTTAATATAGGTCCTGGGTAGTCAGGTGGTCTTGTGACTGGTTGAGTCACAGGACTGGTTGAATCACAAGACTGGATCAGAAGGCTGGATCACAATGACAAGACAATTTAGCCCCAAAACCCTGCTGAAGATGTTACCTAGTTTGGTAATGAAACATCAGTGAGCCAAGCAGCAAGCTTGGCCTAAATCAACTTGAGCTACGAATGTTCTCTGCAATTTCTAACTCTGGGTGAAGAATTTATATAATAAGTTTAAAAAAGAATAATGGAGTATTTTGTATATGAATCCAGAATTAAAACTGAAATTATAGTTGACAGGTGAACATGGTAAATATGTTACAGTTGAGGTTGAAATGCAAAGGATTCAATCTATAATTGTCAGTCTTTTGAGAAGACCAAGTTCATGAAAGTGAGAAGCACTCAGGACAATATGCCTACAACAGTCCATGGCCAGGCTATATAGAACAAATCCAACAATTTTCTTATCTTGACAGCATTATATCTATGGGGGTACAGATAAGGATATTAAGTATCAATTGGAATGGCAGTGGCTGTGTTTCAATGCATGCACCCAGTTTGGTCTATGCCAGCCATAAATATCACCACAAAGATAAAACTGTTCAAGAGTGTTGTTGTAACAACTGCAATATATGCTTGTGAAACATGGCAGAGTACAACCAAGATGATTGAATGGTTAAATGTTTTCCAACAACCCTGAGAAGAATTCTCCATGTCTCATATCACGACCACATCACTAACAAAGAGGTACTACAAAAATCAGATTTAGAACATTTATTGAGAACTGTGAATTAATGCCAAATGTGACTTGTTGGCCATATCTTACATATACCTAAAGACTGGCATCCCAAAACTACACTATGTTGGAGACTCCATGGAGGAAAGAGAAAAAGAGGCTGGCCTCAGAAAACTTGAAGATGCTGCAGATGATAAAAACCATTGTAAAACACTTGCTGCCCAACGTGCTCTTCACAGGACATCATGATGATGATAATGATAAAAATATTAAAACAGGGAGGTCACCAGGTTTGGACATACTACAAGTTTTGAAGAACAACTTTTGCAACCACTTCAGAAATAATGAATTCTATTTTATAAGGAGATGTAATGCCAACATACTGGAAAAAAGTCAATATTGTGCTGTTACCAAAGGCAAGACAGATTTAACTTCTATTAAAAATATTTCTTTATTGAAGAAGGATTAACCAAAAAAAATCATTAATTTTAACAGGCAGACTAAATTTTTTTCACAAGAGTTTATTCAGGAAGATCAATGTGGATTTCTACCTAAACACAATTAAAATGCAATGTGAGAACTATACTGGATGTAATATTTATAAAAACATAATGAAAAACAAGTCTTGTTAAAAGTTTTAGATGTTGAGAAAGCTTTTACTAAGCTGAATTGCTCCTTTTTGTTCAAAGTTCTGGAAGACTTTGGTGAGAATTTTATTCCTGGAATCAAGATGATATATACATCTCAAAAGGCTTAAATTACAGTTAGTGGTAATTTGACTAAACCATATATTCAGAAGGGCACAAGGCAAGGTTATCCTCTGTCCCCTTTGTTGTTTGTTTTGGTTCTCAAAGTTGTGAATAGATACATTAGACAAGGTGAAAATACAAGTCTAAAAATTAAAAAAAGTACCTTTAAATTGAAAGCTTTTGCTGGTGATTTGGTTTTGATTTTACTGGACAATCTAAAGGGGATTGAATATTTAATGATGAAATTGATTTTTTTGTTTGATGAAAAAATTGAAAGATTTAGGCACATTAGCAGGTTTTCAGATTAATAAATGGAAAACAAAGTTGTTAGTTAAAAATATGCCTACCCATAATTAAGATAATTCCAAATTGAAAAAAATGTTAAATATTTGATTGTTACTTTGTCTAATGTGAATTGTTCAAAGTTGTTTCAAAATAACTAAGTCGAAGTATAGAATGGAGTTAAAAAAATATGCTAATATGGAAAGCATTGTCATTCTAGGAAGAGTTTGTGTGATTAAAACAAATGTTTTACTTAGAATGTTATTTTTATTTCTGACTATATCCATATTGATAACTGATCTACCATTTAAACAATAACAATAAATGGGTTCTTGAACTAGCATGGCTGGATAGCAGCAAAAGAAAAAAATAAATCACAATTATAAATGTAGATAAAGCTGTATTGGAAGTCTTTTATACAAGGTGTTTTGGTTAGCAAAAGGTCATGTGATTAATCTAAAACTTTGCTACTGCTGCAGTGTGGAATCCAAGCAGTGGTTCAGATAACATCAGCTAACTATTGTATGAACTGAGTCAGTGACAATGCTCATACTTACCAGGGTAATGATCAATTAAAAGAACTTTGGGGAAGTTAGATTTTCAAGCTCACCTTTTCTCATAAAGCAGCAATTATTCAAGAATGTAAAAATAACACAAATAAGTTTCTGATTAATTTTGAATGGTGACAATACTGGCACTCCCATAATTAAGTTTGAAGCCGGCAAGCTGTAAAATATGCTGTATGTGTTCTTATTTTAGATTCGAATATGATGAAATATAAAACACAATTAAATTAGAATGAATGTAACTATATTACAGCCTCTATATATGTTTTTGTCTATATTTCTGGACCACAGAAATTCCCAGAGCAGCATTGATGGAAGCTGTAGTTCAAACTATTGTGAGAATATCAGGTTAGGACCATGATGGCAAACCTATGGTACACGCATGCACATGCCTCCCAACTGATTTTTGGCCCATTTGAAGCAGTTGTCATCTTCCTGGAGGCTTGAGGGAAGCCTCTGCAGACTCGGGAGGCCAAAAAACAGACCTTCTGGAAATATGTAAGTGCCCGTTTTCAGCCTCTGGAGGACCTCTGGAACTTGGGGAAAGCCGTTTTTGCCTTCCCAGGGAATCAAGGGAAGCCTCTGCAGCATCAGGAGGCTGAAAAATGGGCCTTCTGGAAATACTGAAACATGTCAAAACGAGCCCATTTTCAGCCTCCCGAGGGTTCCGAGGCTTTCTTGGAGACTAAATGAGGGGGAAAACAGCCTCCCCCGGGCTCAGAGGCCCTCTGGAGACTGAAAACTGGCACTTCTGGTATTTCCGGAAGGCCTGTTTTTCGGCCTCATGAGGCTGCAGAGGTTTCCTTTGAGCTTCCGGGAGGGCAAAACCAGCCAACAATCAGCTGGGAGCCGTGCACATGTGCAGTGCAGGTAAGGGGGCAGGATGAGGGTGTTGCATGTGCATAAGCAGGGTACATTGCATTGTGGGGTTCCAGCACACGCACACGCACTATCATGCATGCACATTCGGCATACGACAACCAAAAGGTTCACCATCACTGGGTTAGGATATTGTTATCTGCTGGTTTGTATTACAGGTTGTCGTCAACTTACAACCACAATTAAGCTCAAAATTTATGTTGCTAAGCGAGACAGTTGCTAAGTGAACTTTGCCACATTTTTACGAGCTTCCTTGCCACATTTGTTAAGTAAATCACTGCAATTATGAAGTTAATTACTAGGTTATTAAGTGAATTTGGCTTTCCCATTGATTTTGGTTATCAGTAGGTTGCAAAAGGTGATCATAAATCCTAAATATGAGCCAGTTGCCAAATACCCAGTTTTTGATCATATGACCAATCATCTGATTTGAATTGACCATTGCCTGTCCAGTAAAACTCACTGATGCCAAGGATGCTTATATTCTCTCTAATCATTTCTCTTTTTGCAATTTAAAGTTTCCCAAGGGGCATGCCTCTCACATTCCATGTTCCAATTTGATATTATTTAAATTGTCAACCTCTTTCATCATGGGCATCATCATTTGTTGGGATTCCTGAAGATTTTCTTCCAACAACATGTCATAAAATCCCTGATTACTAAAAGCTAGCCTTGCTCTTCTCCAGTAGCTTTCAGGTTACCATCCAGCCTGGAGGGTCCACTCTTCGTATCCATATCTGAATCATGTTGAGTTGTTGCCAAAAAGTATCTGGTGATATATTTTAGAGAGTAGTTCACCATTACTTTCCCTAATTTTCCCCATTTATCCAGTCTTGGGAACTGCATATGGTTGATGAATCAGCCATATGGCTGAGTTGAAGAACTAATTAGAAATAATGATAACCTTTCCAGGTAGCAATTCTATCATACACAATATGCAGCCGTTATTTGTGGTGAATCTGGATGCATTTCCTTGTGACAATAACATAACATTTTTATTCAGTAGCCAAGCACTGTTTATTTATTTATTTATTTCCTAAACACTGTTTTCATTATGAACAATTATCCTAAATTTGAGTTAATTGTATGGGTTCACTACCACAGTGAAGAGCTACAGGATAGTGCAGAGCTATAAGATAAACAATGGATAATTAGCTAATTTTAGAAATTGGAATTGCACCCACATTCAGGATAGCATCAAAATGTGCCATCTAGGATTGTACTGAAATACTCCTACTTTTATAGAGGACAAGAAAGAAATAATTGTTAATTCGGGTCTTTTATGTACACTTCCCTATTCCACATGATTGGCATTTTAGTCTTACTTTCATCCTCTTAGATTTATCTTTCTGAACATGCACTTCACTTGTAAAAAGCTATTCTGCTTCTCTCTTTTGCTGCAGGTTTTGTCTCACAAAGCTTTAGTCCAGTGGTGCTAAAATGGAAGTGCTCGTGTGCATGCCAGAAACTGGAAGAGCAGCTCCCTGGTGTCCTGCACAGGAGCTCCAGAAACCAGAAGCCCCGGCCACCTAGTCTTCTGGTTTCTAATGTGCATGCGCATGAGAAGACCAGCTGGCTGGCACGCACATGCATGCTGGGGAGTTGCTCTTCCGGTTTCTGGCACTCCCACCCGTGCAAAGACCAGCGGGGCAGCATGCATGCACACACTGAAACCCAGAAGAGTAACAGGTGACAGCTGGTGTGCCCAGAGAGATGGATCGGTGTGCCACTTCTGGCACACATGCCATAGGTTTGCCATCATGGCTTTGGCTTCAAAATAACTGAAGACACTAAAGGGATATTTTAACTTTTTTTTTTTTTTTACAATGTTCAGTCCAGGGCAAAGATTGCATTTTTCATATTCATTCCCATACGTACAACAATGAAGGTCAGTTTCAGCAATGGAAGCTTTGTGTCCTATTTGGACCCTTTAATAAACACAAACAGCAATTTTTGGAAATGTTATATTACCCTTTTAAGGGTTTCATTGACTGATCAAAACTGGGGAGTTATTTATAAGCATATGCTGATTTTCTTTCTTTGGACTAAATATGTTCTTACTAAGCTAGTTATCCGCTTATGGAAAGATTATACTATTTAAGAATTTTGTTAATGAAAGTTTTGTCTACGTTCTTATGCTAGTTGTATCATTGTTTATTGTTTGTCTCAAGGACACAGACTCCTTTGCACAGTTGGCTAATAAAAGGCAGAGTGACAACAAGGCAATTATGCTGGATCTATCAATTGAGTCATGATTTAACACTTAGGTAGTTGGTTAGCATTGGAATGAGTTAGGCCAGAATATTGTTCTGACATCAGAAATATGAAGAGCTTAAGGAGTTGACCACTGAAGGCTACAAGAAGTTTGACACCATACTAGTTTCCCAAGATGTTTTATGCTAACAGGGTGCTTGATCAGATATCATATCATAAATTAAATAGTTTAATGTTATATGTCCCAGTGACAAAATACATTTGTAAAATCTCACAATTAAAATAGTTTGTCATGCAGTGGATCCAAAGTGAAGCAGAATTGCATGAATAATTTTCATTTCTGGACACTAAAAGATGTGGATGGTGACCTGTAAGGCCTGGATAATGTAGTCCTGGAGCCCCATAATAAAATACAGTATCTTATAAGTGGTATACGTTATAAAGTGGTATTGATCTAATACATTGTGATACTCATACTTCAATTCAGTAGGAAGAATGTCATCATTTATGGGATTGGGATCAAAAATATTGCCACCCAAAAATGAAACATTTGATAAGAAGCATTAAGTTTGCTAAATGAAACACAAATCCATTTTCAATTGCTAAAGGAATGTGCACATTATTTTGTTATACAATTTGATTAATAAATCATTCTTTAGTGAAATCCTTGTTGCCTTTTACAGTGATACTGAAATAATATTAAATATTATGGATATTACTTATTATAATTTACCTAAAATGAAATATTTTATAGCACATATAAGTGATGTTTGGGAAGCTTCACTGGTCTGTAACTGTTTATTTCCAGGATTAATTTTTGTATGAGATAGCAGTTATTCTAAAATAACTTAAAGTCATTAAATTTAAGTCATTAAGTGACTTAAATGACTCTTAATATGGGAGTATAATTCTACAGTAAAATATAAGCAAAATAGCATTGTTTAAGTTAAGATATGTATGTTAGGATACACTTTTTAAAAATAAAGCAACTTTTAACTTTTATTTATTTCTCTACAATTCTTTCTCAAATGGTTTCACGGTTTCACAGGAACTCTTCCTCTGAAAAAAAGAGTTACTAAATGCAGTAATGAATGCAATAGATTGATAGATTGACCCACACAAAACAGAGGCAGATCTTGAACAAGCTGATCCACCCATCCTTACCAAATTCAAGTCCTTATTCTTATTGAGGAGCTTCCCTTGATTCTCACAGATGGGTGGTTATATGCCACAAAGCTTCCCCATGCACAAAATAACTCCCCACACAAAGGAAACAAGCATACTTCCCTACACAAAAAGAGACATCAGAAATATTTTAAGAGCAGATATACTCCAATCACAGGGTAATACAACCAAGCCAAAAAGCAAACAAATACATCTGAGTGGCTGATGAGACCTTACATAATGTTTAGTTTAACAAAACAGATTTCAAGCCGAGAAATATGCGATTGAATTTGAGTAGATTGTGAATGCATCGGATTGACTATTAAATAATGTAATATTAGAAAGGAATATACATGGTATATTCTCTTATATTTATCATTTTTGTATTACTCTGTATACATGCTATTTTCTCTTATATTTATCATTTTTGTATTACTCTGCATTCAATATCTATAATACTTCCCAAGTTATGGAAGCATAACTTTGAAATTAATTGCAGCCATACAGTGCAAAAATATTAACATTAAAAATTGCAGCCTAATCCATTAGCATAGAGGAATGCTAGCATATTATTATTTCTCTGCCTTTATTTTTCTGGTGGTCCTGTTTAAGATGATTCATTCCCTGCTGGAAGGTTTAACAGGATCATCTGCCACCTTATTTTGGTAATAAAGTTATTCAAAGTTGCTAAAATCTTGATTCATCGTATGGTCTCAAATAACTATGTCTGGGCAATGTTTTTGCATCCATTTCTGCGATTCATTCCAATTTGTGGACTTTGAAAACGTGGATAGGATGCAATGCCACCTAAACAAAAATAATATGGCAATGATAGCTCATGTCCTTGTATGCTATTGCCCTGTAAATTTATGTAAGCAGTGTCTATGCCTTGGTTGAACAATGCCTTAATTATTTCATGCTGGAATACTGAGTCAAATGCCTTTTCGTATTCAATGAAAGCCATGCACAGAGGCATGGTGTAGTTATTGTGCTTTTCAATGACTGCTGGACAATCTGGATGTGATCCATTGACCAGTAGCCTGCTCCTCTGAACCTGGCCTGCTCCTTTGACTAAGCAATATACAATATCATCAAGAGAGTAAAAGAATTGAAATGGAAATGGGCTGGTCACATAGCAAGAAGAACTGATGGCAGGTGGACCAAGACAGTCATTGAATGGATTCCACTTGATAAAAAGCACCCACGAAAGAGACCTAAAACAAGATGGATCAATGATATCAGCAAATATTGTGGGCCCAATTGGCAAAAGAAATCTCAGGACTGTATTGGTTGGAAAAATGCAGAAGATGCATTCATTCTCCAGTGGATAGTCAATGGCTAAAATGATGGCATATAAATATAAGGAAATGCATATCTGGTTAATTGTTTTTCTAAAATGCCTGTTTCAAAAAAATAATTAGCAGCAAAATCTTTTTGTTTATTAAGAAGTTCCAATATGTAAAAATTTGCTACAAATTTCATTAGGAGGAAAGCAGAGTGCAATGCACTGGCAATATTCTTGCATAACTTCTTATTGTATTATATTTTCTTAACATTTATTGATTATTAATATTTTCCCATCTCATTTCTTGCAGTGTTATATATTTGCAAATATTTTTTTGTTAAAATGTATCCCACTTATGATTTATGCAAAGTAATCCATTGATCATATCTTCTAGAAATTGAATCTAGCACTTAGGTTATTTCTGAGCAAGACAAGGGGTGGGATTCTACCAGTTCACACTATTCGCTAGAACTGGTTGTTAACATTCTCAGCAGTTCGGAGAACCGGTTGTTAGAAGAAATTACTGGCCTAATCCNAACCCTTATTACATTCTTGGTAGGACTAGACTTCCTGTCTCAGGAACATCTCTGGAGTTTTTTTTTCCTCCTTTGCTGGTACTTTGCTTGTGTCAAGTGACCATTCAAAGTTACAATGGCACTGAAAAAAGTGACTTATGACAATTTTTCACACTTATGACAATTTTTCAATTTTTCACGACCATTGCAGCATCCCCACAGTCATGAGAGGCCAGGCGAGGAAATGCGTGCCTCAGTGTGAGTGAGGTTGAGCTGGCCATACCCAGCCAATTACATGACCACCAAGCCACACTATGCCCACCAACTAAGCCACACCCACAGAACCGGTTGTTCAAAAAATTGAATCCCACCCCTGGGTAGATCCATCTTGTAGAGTCCCTTGAAATTTCTTGGGTCTGCTAAGGGATTCATGGTGTCTTTTTTTTTTAGCTGAGTTTTTCTTAAAATTACATATCTATAGCACATGTTCAGATTTCAACCTTTTCAGCTTCCAGAATCCCAATGTTGTTTCCTCCCAATGTACTGTAAAACTGATGTACAGTATTTCAATTGGGAAAAGTTCAGGATGAAGTTTTACTTAAATAACAGTAAGAAAAGCACATATTTCAATGTGCTGATATCTTATTTATGTAGGCTATTTTCCCAGGGATGTTGGGACTCCAAAGATAAATGTTAGGTAAATATAAATACATTAAATAAATCTGCTTGTGTCATGCCAGAATGAATTGAGTAGTTTTGTAGCAATTGCCACCTGTAACGTTTCATATGAAATGACTGTGATATATTACTAATGTTATAACATGTGTTTATATGGAAATATCATAAATGTGCCATCATATAAATGTAATCAATAAATTGTTCTGGCCTAATTGTACAATGCTTATAAAAGGGCAAATATGTATTAGTTAAAGTGAAAGTGTGGTTAATACCACTATAGGTCAGAAATAGGATTGAACTCGGAATGAAAAAAGTAATTAAAAATTGTTTTAATGTACAAAACAAAAAAAGAAAATAAAATTAGGAAAAAACTTGCATAAAACACCCCTTTCCCAATATATAGAATAACAGTGTTGGAAGGGAACTTGGAGGTCTTCTAGTCCATCCCCTGTTCAGGCAGGAAACCCTCAGACAATTGGTTTTCCAATGTCTTTTTAAAACTGTCCAGTGTTGGAGCATTCACAACTTCTGGAGGCAAGTTGTTCTACTGATTAATTCTAACTATCAGGAAATTTCTTCTTAGTTCTAGGTTGCTTCTCCTTGATTTGTTTTCACCCATTGCTTCTTGTCCTGCTTTCAGGTACTTTGGAAAATAGCTCGACTCCCTCTTCTTTGTGGCAGCCTCTGAGATATTGGAACACTGCTATCATATCACCCCTAGTCCTTCTTTTCATTACACTAGACATATACAATTACAGCAACCGTTCTTTATATGTTTGCCTCCAGTCCCCTAATCAACTTTGTTGCTCTTCTCTGAACTATTATTAGAGTCTCAACATCTTTCTTACATCATGGCAACCAAAACTGGATGCAGCATTCCAAGTATGTCCTTACCAAGGCATTATAAAGTAGCATTAAGACTTCACATGATATTGATTCATTACCTCTGTTTATGTAGCCTAGAACTGTGATGGCTTTTTGGGGAGCTGCTGCACATATTTAAACAATTGTCCACTAGGACTCTAAAATCCCTCTCACAGTTATTACTATTGAGCAAGGTACCACTTATACTTTACCTATGCATTTGGTTTTTCTTGCCTAAATGTAGAACCTTACATTTTTCACCATTGACTTTAATTTTGTTACATAGTGCCCAATGTTCAAGTCTGTCAAGAATCTTTCTGTATCTTAAGCCTATCTTCTGGAGTGTTGGCTATCCCTACCAGTTTGGGGTTGTCTTCAAATTTGATGAGTTCCCCATCTATCCCCTCACCCAAATCATTGATGAAGATGTTGAAGAGTAATGGGTCGAAAACAGAGCCTTGGGATACTTGGGGTATTTTTAAAATATTGTATTTAATTTTTCTTAATAAAAATATTAAACCTTGACAGCATGAAAATGTTATTCATCTGTAATGCCCATTAAAGCTCTGTTTATAAACAGAAAGCAGACACCTATTGAGATCCTAAATCTGGAATAGCCCTATTTTTCCAATATTGAATCATGAACTTTTTTGCTCTGCCCCAGGTTTGATAAATTCACATTTCTACATAGAAATGAGTTTGAAATTTTGAGCATATAATTGAAAAACACACTCACTTCCTTAAGCCCATGTCACACCACCCAATGGATGCAAAAAGGACACAGCGGACGAGCAAAATGTTCCATCCATTGATATCTGCTCTCAAAAGGGGCAAAAATTTGCATAACCAGAGCAGATAACACGGACACAGGGAGGACGCAGGGCGGATGCAGAGCAGATGCGGAACGGAAGCCCAGCGGATTAAAGCGGATGGGAGTGGATGGCGCATCCGCAGGACTTCCGGGTGGCCTCAGAAAAGCGGACGCGGAATGGATATAGCGGATGCACAGCGGATGCACAGCGGATGAAGCAGATGCAGAGTGGATGCAGAGCGGATGCACAGTGGATGCACAGCGGAAGCCTAATAGATGCCTGGGGTTAATTGCGCATGCAGGGAGGATGCATTGCGTCAGCCCCACGGATATAACGGAAGCAGCTCGGAAGCAGGTCGCCATTCGAGGAAAGACCTTGCTGCCAGACGGATTATGGCTGCCTTGCTGCCCTGCCTTGCATGTCTGCCTGCCAAACCTTGACTGCCAGCTCCCTGCCAAGCCTGCCTGCAAGCCTTGCTGCCAGTACTCTGCCTGCCAGCCTTGGGCCTGCCTTTCCTGCCAAGCCTTGGTTCTATGTCTGTCTGCCACTGGTGGCCTGCCTGCCCTGCCAGCCTATCCTGCCAGCCTTGGCTGCCGGCTCTCTCTGCCACGCCTTTGGTGCCTGCCCTTGGGTGCCAGCCTTCTTGCCTGCAGCCTTCCTGCCAGCCTTGCTAAGTCTGGTCCGCCGTGCCTGCCAGCCTTGGTGCTCTGCCTGCCGTCCCCTGCCAGCCTTTCTGCCCATGCCTTAGCGTTCCTTGCCAGCCCTCCCCTGCCAGCAGCAAGCACCCGCACAACCATGTTGAAGCAGCAGCAAGCTTCAGGCCGATCCTGCTGCACGTACCTGGCAAGAGAACAAGGCTACCATCCCGCTCCCCCTTGGCCACTCACTCTGGTTCCTTGGCTGGGGCTTTCTGCAGCATGGGCTCGCTCTTTGGGGCTGGCGCTTATCTTGCTGCTTCTGCTTTGGAGGAGCTGATGACAAGCACTCTCAGCACAGCTACCTCCACAGGACCCTGGACCCATTCACCCCTGAGACTGCAGAGACCAAGAGGAGTGCCAAGAGACGAGTGGTAGGCTTCTTGTTAATAAAAGATCCTATTTTTGATGTTCATACACTTGCTTTCATTTCTTTCTTTTAATAAAAGTCTTGGTGGAACACTTTTAAGACAATGATTTAAGCCTTTAGCATGGCTTTGATCGGGATGGTTAAATAGCTGTGGGATGGGCAGGGATTACCTTTGGTATGCGGTATTTAGCTGTGGGATAGATAACCTCGCAGTGCACAGCAATTAGTGTGGACTGTATGGTCCCCTCCCGCGCTGCCACACCTTTGGCCTCGATTTATTATCAGATAAATAATGTAATAATCATATACCACACATGTCAACACAAACACCAAACTCTTTATTATGCCCTGTTCAATGTAGGCCCACCCAACATACATGACCGAAGTCTCATCAGGGTGATGAGCACAGCTCGAAGGAAGCATACACATTAAGCAGCTATTCCTGTCTTGTCACTCCACCGCTCCAAAGCTTGGGAGTTGCACCAGCATCTTCAGGCACAGTTGGCAACGCTTCTTCCTGTTTCACGTGAGGCTTCTGTCTGGGGCCTTGCACATCCTTCAGTGTCTTATCAGGTTTCCCCCTGCCTCCATTCCCCAGGGCCTCCCATAGTCCCCATTCCTTGTGACAGTCCACAAGCCTGTCGCTGTAAAAACTGGTAGCGGGTTCACGAATGACACTGAGGATTTGATGAGATGCAGCAAGCTTCCATGATGCTCCTCACGGTTCACTGGAGGCTATGCATGCATGGCTGGTGTGAGAATTACTGGAACCTGTTGTGCCAGGATTGCCAAGGCTTGTCCACCACCCGCCTTGACCGCTGGACAGCCTGAGTTGAAGATCCTCTACTTTAACGGTGAGCGCATCTGGACGGTGGTAGGGCTTCATTGAGGTAGTTGTGAGGAGAAGGTGTCATCTCTCACGATTGACCAGTACGCACAGTTGCGTGAGTGTGAAGGCAGCGGTTTGTCTGGATCTGGGAAGCCACGATTGAGGTTGCGTGTGTCAGCCCTCCTTGACGGCACATTGCCATTGTAACCTGGGAATCTGAGATGGCTGTTGCCCTGAAGCATTGATGTACATGAACCCTTTAATAGTTAGCAATTCGGACCCATTGTCGGAGACGATGATGCGAGAGTTAGGTAGGATTCCTTAAAACTGTTAGTGAAAAAATTGAGCCTGACGTTGTGTTGGAGATTTGCAGCCACGTGCTTGCCATCTGATGGCTCCAACGGTAGTGGGGAACCGTTCCATTCTGAGTATCACTCTCTGCAAAGCTTCTTCCATCCTTCTTCAGTGGTAGGGGTAACTGGAGGGAGCTCCTCCTTGTCGTTCTTCGGTGATGGGCCATGTCCGACCACTCTACCACAATTGCTGATGTGTAGGATGGACCCTCCAGACTCGTTACTGGCACATGCTCCTGTTAGGTGGCCCGGAGGCGCACAGGTGGCGCAGAGTAGTCTACCTTTGAGCCCAGGTTCCATGCGCTGGGGCGGAATCTTGGTGCTTGCTTGCGTCAAGCTGCTGTCAGCGGCTGCACAACTTCGTCATCATCGTCGAGGCATCCGTCATGAAGTTCTGAGAATAGCAGGTCGAGATCTTCTTGTCCGAGGCTTCCACCATCAGCTTGTTGTACACCGTCCGTCTCTCCTTGGAGCGAGTGCGGTCGCCCAAGAATAATATTAAAAGAAGCCCTCGACATCTTCTTCGCCCCAGACTTGCGCCTTCAGATTCTACCGACATGAGCAGCATGCACGAGTGCGCTGGCTCCGTTGTTTCGCACTGTTGTCAGGAACGTATGGTGGGCTTGCCGAAAGACTTTTTATAATCCACGGTGGACGGACTGGATGCTGTGGAAAGAGGAAGAGTCAGATATGAAGGCTCGCTGCAGAGGTCGTGCACAAGCTGGCTGCTGTGGACTGAACAGTGAGGATGCAGCAAGTTTGCTCCTGTTTTTAATAGGAAACTATAGTTTTTCTGCTAGGACCTCTAGACATCCTCTTTGCATCCTGTAGACATTCCCTTAATATAAGATAGGCCCCTTTGCAACCTTGTTTTTTCGTTTTTAACACTTTGTCTGTCGTGCGTGCTACCCATTCTGCATCTTCTGCATCCGTTTCTGCGTCGCGTTTCCTCTTCTCCCGTGTTGGGACTGGATGTCAGAGTAGTTTGCTCAGCGGTATGCTGTAGCGGAAACCTAGCGGATATAGCGGAATGGTATACGCCATGCGTACGGATATGTTAGAAGGGACAATATGAATACATTTTCCACCGAAAGTTTTGGGCAGCCCAAAATTTTGGAGCGGAATGAAAACTGTCCATAAACTGTGCATTTCGGAACGATAGAGAGAAGCCAAACGGAGGCAAGTGAGTAATCGTGTTTTTCCAACGTGATGGCAAGCTGTTTTTTGTCCATTTTTACATCCTCTTAATCATTTGTTCGGAATAGTTAGCTGACATGTCTTAACTGTAATCATTTATATATTGTTCTTATTAAACAATTAATTGAAGCAAAATGAAATATTTTTATGCATATCATATGAATAAATATCCCTGTCATTTTTCATTCTAATATTATGAAGTAAATTATTGCTCCTCTGATGAAACTAGTCACTTAGGAATGCCTTGCTAAATTAGTTCTCTAACTGTTTTATATTTTAAATCGTAATATATAAACTGTTCAAAAAACCTCAATGGGTTATTTATTTACTGTGGTTTATTATCATATCAGACTGAGTATGACTTTAAGGGAAAGGACATGCATGCACATGATGCTAGTGTCAAGCTAAAAATTGACAGTATGTGTAGCCATTTTAGGTTAGGCTTAGTATATATTCTTTTTTTAGTTTCTCTTTGGCGTTAGGGGAAGGGTATTTGGACTTTGACAAAATTTCCTAAGAGTTGAATAGTAGATAGGAAATGGTGTTTTGAGGGTAGGTGATTTTTTTTCTGTACGAGAACATTGAGACTGACCATGCTGAGGGACCCTTTGAGTGGATTAATGATCAGTAAAAAACGTTGAATTACTTCTCTTGAGAGAATGTATTTTGGGACTCTGTTTTCTAAACTAATCGATATTTGGTGAGGGATTCCAGGTATGTGTCAGATCCGATTTCATGGACTTGCCAATTGATGCTTTCCTGAATAAAGAAATGTTTTGGAAGAATAGGACTTGCTCTTTTTTGTAAAAAATGAGATTCATCACTTTTGGAACTGCAATAGTTGTTTCTGTCAAGTGCAGCATGCTCACCATTTCAATAACACACGAAGAGCAGACTGCTGTCCAAAGAATTGTCTCTTTGTCAATGGGGCTGCCGTATGACTAAATGACTGAAGACACAGAGTTGTATTACTTCCACAAAGATGTCCCAGGCAATTTTATTTTTTTCAAATGCTAGTCAAGTTAACAGGAACCACTCCATGTCGCGGTGCTGTAGAATAGAACTCACTGTGTGCAACCTTCTGTTCGAGAAGCTCAGTGTTTAGCCATTGAGCACACTGATCCTGAGATACTATGATTGTAAGTATAATACAATTATCAAATCTGATTAAAGAGTATCCAATAACATATAACATAAACATAAAAATGCGGATTGACAGAGGAGAAGAAAACAGGTTCCAGCAACTTGGGTGACGCACTACAGAGTGAGATCATCAATTAAGTCATTGACGAGGGTAGATGTTATTTATAGTTCAATAAAAGACACTAAGAAGAAGCTACTCTTTATCGGGAAGATGTCTCCCAAAAGTAAAAGTCAATGAAAAAGCACCATTTCATGGTCATCAAATCCACTCCTTCATATGTAGTTCTGAAACAACCCTTTAGAAGACAAGACAAGAAAATACTATATGATAGTCAAATCTGAAAAAAATAACGCTATAATCTATTTATTCATCTAAAAGTGTTTTTCAAAGATAATAGAGGTGTTTTTTTCCCCTGGAGGAAGCAAGAACAGTTGTGATGGACGGGAAGGCGGAATAAGAGGATAGGTCAACGAAACAGTGAGGACTGGATAGGTGGAGGATGTAAGATTCTATTTCCTTGCAGTCATCTTGGTTCATTATCACTCTTGAGAGCTCTTGTGGCCCTGTAGTAGATTTATCTTTGCCTCAGGTCATGGTGTGGATTTCTTTGCACGTTGCAAGAGTGTGTTGTAGACTGGAGGATAGGTGGTGTCTTATCCCCCCTCTTTTGACAGAGGGACTGCGCAATGTAAGACCATGTCACAACTGCACAATGGAATGGAAAGAGGATGTAAAACGGAGAGAAACCTTTGCTCATTCCGTTGAAGTTATGCGATGCATCGTTCTGTACTCACGTGTGTACGTTTTCATACTCTCTATCGTCCAGCTTCTGTTATGAAATTTCATTCCGCTCAAAAGTTTTGAGCTGCCTCACAAAACTTTATTGAACGGATAAAGTTGCGTCGTTATGCATCTGCTATGCATACGGGCGAAATTTACACATCCCTTGTTGTATCCATTACAGTCTGCTATATTCGCTAGGATCCGCTGCCAATCTCGCAACTCACATTGCTGTCCAGTGAAAAACGGACACAGGGAGGAAGAAAATGATGCCGGAACGGACACACAGACGTTAGTATAAGGAACATGTAGAAAGAATTGAAGCTGATGTGCTCGCATATACAAGCATTAAAACAAGAAAAAAGTCCGTATAGGCGAGTTATCTAGTATTTAGGAAGTGCTGCAGGATGTCTAGAGTAGTGAAAACGATATTTCCATATAAAAAGGGGGTGAAATCGACCTGGATCATACACTTAGTCCAACAGCCTGCTGGGCAGACTCTTCAGTCTTTGATCTTGCTATTGCTCTTCACGAGCAGTCAAATTGATCTTCCACCATGGATCATCAGCACACTCCTTTGGCAGCTTGCATCATTCTTACAACATGTGCGAAGCATCTACAGGACTGCTTCACCGTTCAGTGAGAAAAGGAGGCATCAAGATTGTGGGGTCCAAAGATGGATCCATTGAGCAGAGCGTAGTATGGACTGTTTATAGCAAGTGATGTGGAGCGTAAGGAACAAAGACCCGCGTTGCATTCAGAACTTCTATGAGGATGTGCAGCCATGTTTGACGAAGTGTGGAGCAGCTGAGACCCAAGATTGAGCCAAGAAACACAAACTCCAGCCCAGCCAGGACCCTGGGCTGAACGTGGCACTGGATCTTCTGCGCCATCTGGCTAGGGCTATACATGCACACTGCACTGACAACACAATCAGCATTGTGGTCAGAGAAGTGGCTTGCAGCAGTCTTCGAAGGAATAGCTGAGGAAGCTCCTCAGTGCCCTCCATGAAGAAGCTGGAGAAGTTGACAGAGCAGTTGGTATCAGAAGGTAATATGGAACTTCCCTCATATGTTGGAGCCAATAACATGGGGAGTACGTGGCCTGCAAAGCTCCAGCCAAATCAGGATTCCACTCTTACACCATACAAGGGTTCTTCAGCATATCACTCTTTGCCATGATTGATGCTGACTACAAGTTCATGCACATCTATGCTATCAGGCCAATGGGTACAGCATTCAGATGCCAGGGTATACAACAGCAGTGACCTCCAAGAGGCTGGAAAGCAACCTCTAATCATGCGTTTTCCAGATCAGACACCCTGCTCCAACGACACACAAGAATTTACCCTACTTCATCATGGGTTCGATGACGCCTCTCCTCTCATGAACTCCTACCTCATGAAGCATACACTTCCAGAAGCCTCACCCGTTGTGAATGAGAGATTTCAAATAAGGCTGTTTAGAGCAGACGGTTTGGTGGAGGAATGCCTTTGGACTCTGGTTCCAACAGGTTCAGGTACTTCTCACACATGCAGATATCGACCAGAGTAAGACTTGTAGGAGCATTATAGTGGAGCTTGCTGTATCTGCCACAATCTCATGTCAATCCGCTACCAGTGATTGCGAACATGGCTTGAGACATGGAGCTGGTGAAAGGAGGTGCAAGACTTAACCTGATAGATCACTGTGATGATGCAAGGCGCCTAACAGAGGCTCACAGATGAGGAAAGAAGCAGCGCAACCTCCTCAGAGCACTTGTGCTGGGCACAACTCCCCAGCCTGGATCAGCACTGGAGTGGGCGAAGATTAGGATGTAGATGTTTAATGGATGCTTCCTTGAGCCTGTCTAATCACCATGAAAATGCAGAGTGTGTGCCAGTGTAGTGCTTGAGTTGACCCTACAATGACAGGGTGCATGGTTAATTAAAATAAGTTGTGTTGTATGTTGAAATAGTGTTGATGAATGGGATTAATATTGTTTATTGATAACTAAATAGATAGGCTTGCACCTGGGAGGTGGACCATACCACCCACTATTGCTTCGAGTGCATTGGAGGTTATCTATCCCACATATTAGCCAGTCCACCGTATCCCTGGCCCATCCACAAGCTATTTACTCATCCCACATCGTATCCCTGCCATCTCACTGCTATTCCTAACCATCCTCCACAGCTATTATATCACCTTCCATCCCACAAGCATGCAATAAGCTAAACACATTTCTAAAAGTGGGGTCCCCCAAGACTTTATTTACTAATAAGTGACTTGAACCAAGTGTGTAAGCAAAGATACCTTTAATTAATAACAAACTGAGTTAAAAAATAAGCAAAATAGACCAAGTAAGTGTCCAAGCAACGATAAAGGGTCAAATACGTAGCAACCCCATTCTCTGCACTCTTCTCTCAGTACTCTGAGTATGGTAAGTCTCAGGATTGTGAAGGGTCCAGGGTGCTGTGGACGGTGCAGTGGCTGCCAAGTGTTGGTCATTGAGACATTGGCTGTGGCACCCAGCGAGGATAATGTGGATTGTGTGTGGAGAAGCTCTTCAGAGAGTGGCTCGCTCCTGTGTATGTGAGACCCTTTCCTCAATGCAACATGCGATAGTTCTCCACTTTGGGTTCAGTAATCCAAAGACCTCAGATGAACAGTTCTCAGGCTTGGTTGAGCGGTGAGTGAGAAAAGAGGAAGATAATGGAGTGAGTGGGCTGTAGCTGAGTCGAGCAACTGAGCGAAGGTGAGCGTCACTGGGTGATGGCAGGTAAGAGCTGAGGGCGACGAGGATCCGCGATGGAGACTGTCGCATCGTACTGCTAGCTGGCATCATATTGCATCAGTAGGTTGAATGCGTGATGCGGTTGGGCATCAGTGGCATTCGGTGGGCATCAATGTGGAGGTCTGTGGCATCGGTTGGCATCCTTTGGCATTGGTTGGCATCGGTGATGGCACCTGTGTGCTATGCGAGATACCTGTGCCCTGGACTGGGTAAGGGCTGCCTGGGTCTGAACTTCCTAGTAGCGTAGCCTTGTAGGTGAGGGCTGTGAAAGCATTGGAGGCTGTGTCATCACTTGGTGTGGAGCAGACCTGGACGTGTCGGAGCAGGTATTCAAGCTGGGCTGGTTAGTGGTCAGAAGACCTTGATCCTCTCTTGATCACCTTACAGTACTGTGATTCAGACTGTTCCATGAGGTCTGGTTACGTATGTGAAGGAGGGCTTCTGCTTAGAGGGATGGGTATGGTGCAGATGTTATTAGTGTACAGCTCGAAGAGAGGAGATCTAAGCTGTTTTGATTGGTTGTCCCTGATCTCGAGCAGGGACAGTGTGGCTCTGTCGCGATCTGTCTGGCTTTCTGCGCTGCTTTCTGTGGGTAGGAGCGTGGGTGGTGGATGTGGGTTGGTCTTCTGGTGGCAGTGGCCTTATCTTGCTTCCAACTGCGTCAGGGGGTCTCCATGCGCTCGCACGGGTGAGTGCGGCGGTTGGGGGGATCTCGTGTTGTGGGGCGCTCCACAGATAACCCTGCCTGACACAGGAGTGACTGCTTGCAGAATGACGACTGGTCTTGTTGGGTGCCTGGAGAGTGAGGTGACAGCAGGGGCTGCTCTTCGATTATTCACCCTCCAAAGAAGTGCATTGGCATCATCACATAGGTCTCCCGGTCGTGAGCTGTGACCGCAGCTGGCAGACTTTTGAGGTGCATTTTCCATACCAGGTGTGCATGTTGCTATCCACCACCTGAGGGACTCCGAAGTGTACCAGGCTCTCCGCCTTCTCATCTCCAAGCCGCCTGCTTCCTCGTTGGTGTCTCGAGTTAGAGCCTGTGTCCTCTTCGCAGAGGTACTCGTTCTCGCTCAGCATTCGAACATCTCATCCTCAGTTCCTCGTTCAATGAGTACTGTCTCCTCTCCCTATCTTGCGTATGCCTCTTCTCCCTCTGGCAGGCCTCTGGCCTCAGCAGTTTAGGTTTTGGTTCTAGGGCTGTCCACCACCACCCACACCACCACTAGCAGCGAACACAGCACGCAAAGCACCAGAGCAGCACAGCAGAACCCGCAGCACCTCAGAGTCGGCGACGAGCAGGCGAAGCCGCCAGGAGAAGCAGAATTCACACCAGGTAGTGATGGTGGTCCTTGTCTCTTGCAGGCGGGCAGAGTGGCACAGCTATCCTCTTTTTTCCCCTTATGTTGTTGGCCTGAAGATGTGTCTGGCAGTTAGGTATTCTCTGATGGTGACCTGGGTGAGCTGCTCCTTTTTATATCCACGGGGTGCACGCATGCTTCCTCCCCGCATGCGCACGTGAGACGCTTTTGATTCTGCTAGGCATCGCTACGGCATCACTCTGCATCATCCATCCAGCTACGCAGTCCCCTTTCCGCTGTACGTCACTTTTGCATGTGCTCCCCCGATAAGCCCTGGATACGATATGTCATCTGCTTCCATCTGTCAAGGCTTTCGTGAATATGAAGCCGCTTAAAACATTCTGCTACCGTCCTCTACTGTCCTTTCCTTTCCTTTGTGATCCGCTACTCTCTGTTATGCAAATTCTGGGGGCACTTTTGAGAGGGATAAAACGGATGACTTTCTCGTCCGCGGTGGTCCTTTTTTACATTACGTTTTGCATCGTTCGGCTGACTGTGACCTAGCTTTAACGAAAGATGACCTCTATTACTCCTCTTTTTAAAATCAAAAGAGTTGCAGTGCTGTCTTCAAAAGAGTGACTATTATTTTGCAGATGGACAGCTGAATTTTGTCCTGATGAGTTTGATCTCCTATGTTGTGCCATGCTCTTGTGAAGTGGTTGTTTTGCTTCATCAATGTATAGAATTGCACATGTCTCACTGCATTGTATTATACATATAACATTGCTCTGTTTTTGGCTTGGTGTTTTATCCTTCAGGTGGACAAGCTTATGTCTTAGTGTATTCTTGGATTTCAAGTATACATGTATATTGTGTTGGTTGAAAATTCTCCTGAGCTTTTCAAATATTCCTACAACGTTTGGAATGACAATGTTGCTACGCTTATTGTTCTCTTCTTTGTCTGTAATGGAGGAGGTTCTGCTGGATCTTTTTCTTTATTGCTAGATAAACTTTCAGCCCAGTGTGTAGGTTTCTGATCACTCCCATTTTGTGCTCCAGTGAGTGGTGAGAACCAAAATGTAAATACTGATTTGTGTGTGAGGGTTTTTGTAAACTTCAGTGTTAAGGCTTCTCTCTTCTTTCATGTGTACTGCACAGTCTAGAAAAGCCAAACTCTTTTCTTTAATATCTTTCTGTGTGAACTTGCCAGCTGATAAAGGAAGATGCACAGTTATCCTACATACAGATGATTACAATGCCAAGATGGACACCTTTCTGAAAGACACTACTACATATGCTCCTGAATTTTAGCAATGTAATTTGGATAGGCTATACAGAAGTGTTTCTCAACCTCAGTAGCTTGAAAATGTAGGGACTTTAACTCCTAGAATTCCTAGTCCACATGAGTTGAAGTCCATAGATTTTCAAGGTTGAGAAATAATACTGAGTTTGAGTACATATGGTCTATGCTCAGAAGTTAAGCATTACAACTGAAGTGAATAGATATTATAACCAAACAGTGGCTTCTTTTCCTGTGTATGATTCTAGTATTTTAGGATGAAAAATTGTTAAGACTCTTTCAGATTGAGCCTGACTTCGATGATGACATGGATATATTCATAGACTTTATTTGTAATGGTACAGAAGTTGTTTGTCATTGCCATCTCTGGAAGGAACACAAATACATGATTGTATTTCAGTGTGCACTAAAAATATGCTAAAACCAGATCTGTGAGATTTAACATAAAAAAGAGCATTTACTAAGATGGAAATATAAATTCATGAAAATAACAGGTACAACTTTTAGATTGCAAAATATCTGCTTACAAAGTAAAGCAGCAGAAAAGACTGGTACTTATATGATAATAAAACAGGAAAAAGGATTGCTATCTGTGTTCTCCCACCCTACCCTTCCACTGGAACAACATTGTAAATGCTTAGTCCAGAATTAAAATTTACTATTTTAAGGAACTTTTCATCAAACATGCTAAGGATTGCAGTTTTAATTGTTTTAACACAGTGTTTTTTTAACCTTAGCAACTTTAAAATGTGTGGATTTTAGTTCCAGAATTGCCCAGCTTGCCGACTGAGGAATTCAAGAAGTTGAAGTCCACATAACTTAAAGTCAACAAAGTTGAGAAATACTGTTTTGACAGTAGCAAAATAAGTCCTCAAATATATATTTTAATTATTAGAGGCTAGTGTCATACTACTTTATTAACTATTATTCAGAATGTGTAGGTATTAACATGTATGTTAGTAGGTCAGTCAAAGTTATTTTTAGAATACTTTTCAACTGCACTGAATGGAATGCTAACTAAAGCTTATTAAATGGAATAAAGTATTTTTATTGGGACAGAATCCTTAGAGCATCCATACTGATGGTTACAGTTATTAACCTTTCTCTGAACATTCATAATTTGAGTAGGGGAAGTGATTTTCTGACACATAAAGCTAGTTTCTGTTTCTTATTTATTTTTCTGAATTACTTTTCTTATTTCTTATTCACTTTTCTACAAGTTATATCATAGCCAATTGTTATTTTATTCATGATTATTCATAAATTCAGTGCATGAATAAAATTTAGTGTGAAAAGTATTTATTGATTTTATTGCCTATTTTAGGATTGCAACCCTTGATATCAAGATTTTAATTTTTAATACATTATTTTGTGATAATGTTAAGAGTTACTAATCCTAAAATGATTGCTGATTCAAAATATTGATATATCTATCTTTATATTTTATCAGTATTTTCTCCAAAGCTTACTGAATATAGAAAGGTCAGTGTGCTAAATTGCTTAAAGTAAAAGACCAACACTCAAGAGATTCAATTCAAGGCTACCGTTAGCCCTAAACAGTTTCTGTCTCTCAGCGAGTTCGATAATTTTAACAATTATATTTCAGACTCAAATCACACACTCTTGGAACTGAAGCAGTTTCAATGTGCTATAAGATGTTCATCCAGTTTTGGACTATTTGTTTTAAAATTAGACAGGTAGATTACTTTCACAAGCATATGGAATAGTATGTTCTAATATCCTTGTTTATATTTCATAAATACTGAGAAAATGTCTTTAAATTTTCAGCAAGTTGTGGCAGCAATAAATGCAGGAGTCAATCCTAAAGGAAATATGCCAAATCAAGTCAGTCACTGGGATTTGGGAAGTTCCTTCTTCTTTGCGGGGACTGTTATTACCACCATAGGTAGGACACCATTTATTATTCTATTTGAACATTGATAACCCAAATTAAATTTAGCTAAAGTATATGTTTATATATTATTATTTGGGAACTTTGTCTCTTTTAATTGTCCTATTTTTAGAAAGGAAATGTTGGTTAGATATGTTTCTTACATATTTACAAACTAAGCATAAATAATTAGACACTTTAAGTGCAAGGGTTTAGATTATTTTTAGTTAATATTTTTCTTAATGGAACACTTGGTTTTTAACTTGATTTGATTTGTTTAGCAACGACTGCCTTAATTTCATACCCTTATTCTCATATATTTTAACTGAGGACTTAATCTCATTGGAAAATTTCTTTAAATGTTAAACATTTAAATATAATGAGCCTCCATATAAATAGAAATCACCTAGTGTTTTATTAGATATTGGGTGATTTGCATAGTTGAACAGCATTCTTTCTATTATATGGTACACATATTTTTGATGTATGTACTGTATGGATAGATGCACCAAACCAAACAGAATGCTATAAATGTAATAAATTAAATGTCTTACTATTGGACATAAATATGTCATTACTTACTTACATCACATACATAAACATGTGTGTGTTTATATATGTAAATATATAAATATTTATTATTATATTATATATATTAACATAATATATTACATATATTATATGTAAATAATACAAATATATATTACATACATATAAATATATATGTAAATACTTACATCACATACATAAATATGTCATCATTTACTTTTATCTCAGACATAAACTTACTTAATGAGAGACAGGTGATATGTCCAAAAAGGTGATGGTACGAGGGCTATCCACAAAATAGATTATGTTTTCATCTGTAGCAAGAAGGGGTGGAACTAGTGTGGCCATCTTTGGTCTGTGCGTCCGCCGCTTAGTCTGTATCTAGTTATGCTAGTGGGAGGTTCATATCATTGCCTGTTATTTCACAGCAAACATTTGAAATGTGTGCTGCAATTGAAAATCCCGTGGGAGGTTCATATCATTGCCTGTTATTTCACAGCAAACATTTGAAATGTGTGCTGCAATTGAAAATCCGTGAGTTGTGAGGTGCGATCAGTGATAAGGTTTTTGTTGGCAAAAAAACATAAACCAATTGAAATTTTTCGGCAACTATTGTGAAGTATACGGGGACAACATCATCACTGAAGGTGGAGTGCGCCAATGGTGCATTAAGTTTAAAATGGATGAACTAACGTTCATGATGAAGAGCAGAGTGGACGTCCGAGCATTGTGACTGATGAACTGTCGTGAAAGTCGATGACAAGATTCGTGAAAACTGCCATTTCACAGTAACGGAACTTTTGCTTAGTTTTCCACAAATTTCACAGTTTGTTGCATGAAATTGTTACACAAAAGCTAGGCTACCACAAATTTTGTGCAAGATGGGTGCCAAAAATCTGACAGAAAACCACAAGAGTCAGTGTATGGCCGCATTCATTGACATTTCTGTACTCTTTACGACAAAGATGGAGATTCATTTCTTGATTGAATCGTAACTGGAGATGGAGACTTGGATCAAACATGTGAACAGCAGACCAAATTGGAGTGGGGGCACCCAAATTCCCCCCCAAAACCAAGAAAATGTTTGCAAACGTTCTCTGCAAGGAAGATTATGGCGACTATTTTTTGGATAGGCAAGGTGTGCTTCTTATCGATTTTCTGGAACATGGTGCAACAATAAACTCTGTGAGGTTTTTGAAACATTACAAAAACTGAGAAAAACAATTCAGAACAGAGCGTAGAGGAAAGTTAAGCTCAAAAATTTTGTTTTTGCATGACACATGCCCGACCACACACAGCAAATCGCACTCGAGAAGTCCTGAATGTTTTCAAGTGGGAGATTTTTCTTCATCCACCCTACAGCCCCGATCTTGCACCAAGTGACTACCATTGTTTCTGAGGAAGAGACTGGCTTTGGAACACAGCGCTTTGACAATGATGCGGAACTGCCGGGTGTGCATGACTGACTGGCTCAATCTCAGTGAATTTATTGAAAAGTAGTATTTAAGTGTCACTTTCAAGTGTATATAATAAATTTTTTTCCTACACTTTATTTTTTTCTATCGCAAAATATAATCTATTTTGTGGATAGCCCTCATAATACATCCCAGCCCATATTTGTCACCATGAGAATGTGTTCCACACTTCATCTTCAGTCAGAGTAGAAGGGCTAAGAAGATCCTCTTCCTCTTTCTCCAATCTAAGATTATCTGAGAAAGGAAATGTGAGATTGGACCAGTCATGCCTCCAATTTTCATCACATTTTGCCTTCCAGAGATCTTTGGATTGAACAGCAAAATAAGAGCTGCAATGGAGCTTATATACACAGAATTAGTATCTATGTGAGAAACTATCATATAGTAGAAGTGGATGGAAAAGTGGATAAAAACAGGTATTCTGTTAACTGTGTGAAAATGTGCATATATCCTGTTGAAATTTTATCATATTATCTTGTTGCATAGAGAGAATTCAGCATGTTTTTAATTGTTTTGTAATGAGCCTGCAAGACAGACTTTCACAGCCTGTGCACGTCAGATAGCTTGTGTTACAACTACCACAATTGTGGCAAAATTGAAGGAGATTAGGTTGAGAAAAGTTGCTGTAGAAAGTTTAAACTTGTCTTGATTGAGATATTTATAAATTTAAGAATGTTCTTCCTTATTTTCAATAATCCTAATCTTCCTTTCTAAAAAAAAGTGTCTCAATATCTTTAATGAACAAGCATTTGTAATCATCCCACCAAAAAAAGAAAAGAAATGTACGTAAGCCAACTATTGGAAAGATGAACTGAGAGAATGTTTATTATAAATAACACTGATTCTTTTCCTATATACTAATTCATTTCTGAACTAAAATAAATATTTCCTTAACTAAAGCGATGTATCAAAATGATTTTAAAAACAACCATCAAACAAAATACACTTGCTTGAAATATTAAAACAAAATGTTCAATTTAACTTGTCAGAGAATTTCAAAACTGTACATTGATGTTGTTTTAGAGTGCTGCCATTGATAAGTGACATTTGCTACTGGCATTTGGTTTTGACTGTGCAGTTCTATAAATTCGGTCATCCTACTGTTTTTCACAGAATTATTTTAGAAGGTTATAGTTTACTGAACCTACAATATATACTGTATTATTAAATTTATTTGCGGCTCATTTCGTTGCAAGGCAACTCTGGGCAGCTTACAACATTAAAAAAAGATGCAATCAAAGCCATAGGACTACAAAATTATGATTAAAAATGGAAGGGAAGGAAGCAAGATGTATAGGGGGTGAGGTGGGATCTATTAGTCCATCAACCACTTCCAAAATTATACTCTTCCCCTTGGTGCCCCAGGCCAACTGGAACAGGCTCTTATGGAAGGTCAGAAGAGTGGGAGCCAATCTTACCCTTGTGGGCAAGGTGTTTCAAAGGGCCAGGGCCACGACAATATTGTATACGCATAGAATACTTCCTTCTTACATGTTTTTTTTGAAAATTGAATTGCAGTTGCTATCATCAGACATGACTTCTTGAGGTCTTTGTATTTTTAATACTCTACACCAGTGTTTCTCAGTTTTAGCAATTTTAAGATCTGTGGACTTAAACTCCAGCCCTGCCAACTCTCACGGTTCTGCCGTGAGTCTCACAATTTTTTGTCATTTCTCACGGTCTCACGACAAGGNCGATCGCAATCGTATAAACATGGCAAAAAGAGGTGGTGATTTTTCAATAGAAGAAAGAAAGCTGCATCTTCTTACAACAGGGAACACAAATAAAACATTTAAATAAACTGTTAATGATTTTCCTCGATGGAAAAGGGGTTTGTTTAATCTTGATCGGGAAAAAATAGAATCTCACTATTTTTTGTAGAATCTCCAGATTTTTTTTCATGGGTCTCCAGATTTTCCTTTATCAGGGGTTGGCAGGTCTGAAACTCTCAGAAATTTCTGGAAGGTACAAGGTTAGAGGAAAAATGGTATAACCTTAAATCTTATCCTTGAGCCATTTTTATATTCCACTGTCACTTATGGCGAGCATCCGTTGCTTTGAATATGACATGAATAGCCTTTGATATTTCATGAAATAATATTTGTTTAAGATGGCTCTTGCTTCTGTGCAACTGACCTATACAAATATCAAAATCTCCAGCATTCTTTTGGTGTCATATTATAATGTCAAGCAAAACTGTTTTATTTAAGTGAAAAGATAGCAGCTACTGACATTCTGAAAATATGCCATATATAATGGCAGGTTTGAGCTAGCACTTAGCAGACTAAAATAAATCCTTGTAGATTCACATTTGTGATTAAAGTCTGGTCTTGGTCTCTGAGCTCGAACAAAATTTTTATTGTAAATATTTTTTCTTTCTCCAGTGTATGTCCCCTGCAGGCATAAGCCTTTTCTTCTGAAGTCAGAACATTTTCTATCTTGTTACTGTATGTAGTTTATTGATTCATACGAACAATGGAGAATTGTACTATTAACTCTGTTATTGCTGACAGAATTTCATTATAATCACAGAAGTCTGTGTTGAAATGCTGTTTTCAGCTAGACATTAACTACTTAATACACAATCTCTGCCTATTCCATGGAGGCCTATGTAGGAATAAGAAAGTTTAACAATATATGTTGCATGAAAAGAAAAAGTATGTCAAAACTTTCTGAGACCCAGTATATTACTATTATACAAAAGCATGTTTATTAGATACATATTGTACAATTTTATTAGTCATTTCCCCCCTCTTTCAATGATATGCAATTGTTTTTCTTACATTAATAATTTTCTCCTTTTAAAATCTTTTCATAAATCTTTTTTAAAAAATCACATAATTGTAGTTATCATGACCAGGTTCAAGCTATTTGTTCCAAAATGCTGTTTCTAATCACTGAAAATATTTCCTGTTATCAACAATAATGACAAAAAAATTGAGCTGGAAATAGGGCAGCGTCCTGATCTTGAGCCAGGGTATCAGTTTTAGGCAGCAATTGATAAGTAAAAGGCAAGACAGGGTTAAAAAAAAACTCATGCATTTAATTCTTCCAATCTGGCCAGTCTAAAGAGCCCATGTTGCTGGCTAGTTAAAATACTTCCAAATATTATTCTGTTTTACAGAGACCTGAGACCTGCAGAATCAAATTACTGTATCCAAAGAGGAAAAACACAAAATGGCCCTTACAACTCACTCCTGAACTTCTTGAAATCAGGACCAGAAACTAGAAACCAGGATTTGCTTCTCAGAGCTGTTGTCCTGTTCACAATGGCCAGAAAAAATATATGTGGCATTTGTTAAATTTGCTGGGTAAATCTAGAAAGGCAAAATTCTACTCCTTACAACTTGAAATGGTTAAAAGGAGTTTAGGATTGCAGATAGCTGGAGTTAGCAGCAGCAAAGACTAGCTATTGTGTCATTTTCCATCAGTGATGAAACAAAATTGTTTTCTATCTCTGCTTGCAAATAGCAGGCTTGAATGATCTTTGAAGTCTGACAAGAGTCCGCATGGTAAGAAGGAAAGTTATCATGATGAGTGGAGTGAGTACATTTGTATGAGAAATAAAGTCTAGTTAGGAACAATGCCACAAAATTCAAATGTTTTAATTTCACTAATTTCATTGGGAGAATAAGCCACCTGCTTCATCCATCCATTAAAATAAATAGGGCAATGCTTTTCTTTTAACTGAAGTGTCTAATGAAAATAAGGACTAGGGGTATCATGATAGCATGCTTCTAATATCTAAGGGGCTGCCACAAAAAAAGAGTGGGGATGGGGGTCAAGCTATTCTCTAAAGCACCTTGAAGGCAGGACAAGAAGCAATGGATGGAAACTAATCAGAGAGAGAAGCAACCTAGAAATAAAGTTATATTTCCTGATAGTTACAACAATTAATCAGGAGAACAGCTTGCCTTCAGAAGATGTGGATGCTCTGTCAATCTCTTTTAAGAGATTGCTGTTTGTCTGAAATTGCATAATGTCTCCTGTTTGAGTAGGGGGTTGAGTAGACCGGCAAGGTCTTTCCAATTATGTTGTTCTGTTTTCTAACCATACTTACAAGAAATACCCATGGTGAAGTAATTCTGCATTTTCCAGACTCTCTCCTTCACATAAGGCTTATGAGTTGAATTTTATTTTTTTAGAAACAAAGTTTCTCCATTTTTAGAATATTCATCAAAAAGTAGTTAATGTATTCTACTAAGCGTGTAAAGGGTATGCAATTACCTATATCTATTACATCCAGAAGTTTGAAAGCATAATAAATTTGCTATCAAAAAGTGTACTAATTTGAGCGCTCCAAAAGAAAATAAATTGGTTGAAATATCACCTGAAAGATTATAACAGGCTACATTACAAAAAAGAGATACTGTGTGTTTGATAGCACAAATAGATTGGAGTGAATGACCAGAACATGTCTTGATTTGCATGACTACAGGGCTGGGCGAGTCAAAATCTCATGTTTTGTTTTGTAGTTTCCCTGAATATATTTATCAGTTTTCAGCATCATTTTTCTTGATATTTTAAGGTGAAAATAATATTGTAATTCAGATAATAGATTTTAGAAGAAAGATAGCCTTCCTCAACCTGTGCATCACAGATAGCTTGCATTACAGCTGCCACAATTGTGACAAAACTGAAGGGCATTAGGTTGAGAACAGTTGTCATAGACAGCTTAAACTTATCTTGATTGAGAAGTTCGTAAACTTAAGAGTAACTATCATTATTTTCAATAACTCTAATCTGTCTTTCTAAAAAATGTGTCTCAACATCTTTAATAAACAAGCATTTGTTACCACCCCACCAAAAAAGAAAAGAAATGTGTATATATCTTATGAATAGTCTGTCTTTTTAAAATCCAGACATTAATGGGAGTTTCTACTCCAATTTTTTATAATAAAAGAATAAAAATGTGGCCTTTGAATATCCTTGTCCTTAGCTGCTAAACTTTGGCATTACAGTAACTATAAAAAGCAAGAATATTCAGTTATAATTGGGAGATTGTAGATAAAATGGAGATCTGAAGCTAATGTGATACAGGTTTCCTTTGGGACTGATGTTTTACTTTGTAGTACTGCTTTTTAAGTTTTACATAGACAAACTGGAAGAAGCTGCAAAAGAATGAACACCAATTCAACAGAGACATTTTATATAAGAATGAAGGAAAATATTTCATTCTCAATTTTTTCACTTTAATTTTCAACTTTTAAAATAGCAGCATGAAAATGCTGAATGAGAAATTAAAGAAGTCTGATTCTATACGTTTGAATTAGGTCTAGATTAATAAACCCTGTCTTGCTACTTTAATTGGTTAACATATGAATGCTAGGATGAATATTATATAAGTAGACTTGATAATCACTTGTCTGAAATGCTATAGGATCTCCAGCTTGAGCAGGAGGCTGAAGACCTTCAAGTCCTCCCAACTCTATTCTGATTAAATAGTCCTTACTTGTACTGCAATTTCCATCACTAAGTGATGAGGTTGTAAAGTGTGAATGTCATGTGACTTGTACCACTTAAGCCCCTGTCACACTGCACCAACGGATTGAAAGAGGATGTAAAATGGAGAGAAACACTTGCCATCCGTTGATTAACGCGATGCATCCGTTCTGTACTCACTGCA
>BHFT01047955.1:0-23185 GCA_004320025.1 Laticauda laticaudata | reverse complement strand
TAGGCCAGCCTCGAATTTGAAACCAAAAGCTGTGAGACCCACATCCATACAGAAGCCTGATGATGGCAGATGAGATATATATATATATTCTCTTGTACTCATCATAGTGATGCTTCCAAAATGGATTGGTTGAGCTGTTGTCCATTTCTATGAGGGAAGGGAAAGTGGATGGCTTAGCAGAAAATAACATGTTGACCAGAAATCCAATGATAGTGGGTTGCTGGTCACATAAGGACTGAATTGACAAAACATGCTGAACTCTAGCCAACAAATGCCTGTAGAAATTCTCAGTCATCCAAGTCATGGATGTCCCAAAAATGCTTTTTTCAAGAGGCAACTGGACTTTCTGGTTTTTTTCTTTGAAGACGTTTTGCTTCTCAGCTGAAGAAGCTTCTTGGATGAGAAGCCAAACATCTTCAAAGAAAAACCAGAAAATCCATGAAAAATCATCTTTTGATTTAGCCCGCAAAGTACAATTGCTGTGTTCATGTAAAGCATAGAAAATTGGATCTACTTGAACTTTTGTTCATCCTAAAGGAAATCAATCCCGTGTGTTCATTGAAAGACAGATGTTGAAGCGGAAACTCAAATCCTTTGACTCCCAAATGAGAAGAGGGGACTCCTTGGAAAAGGCCCCGATGTTGAGAAAGATGGAAGGCAGAAGGAGATGGCAGAGGATGAGATGATTAGATGGTGTCATTGACCTTGAAGTGGTGCGGTGACTTAGTGGTGGAGCTCTCATCTCACAATCAGGAGGTAGTGAGTTCGATCCTAGGTAGAGGCAGATTTTTCTCTGTCTGGGCACCCTGAAAATATATCTGCTGAACAAAACTCCACATTCGTGACAGGAAGGGCATCCGGCCACTCTGCTAGCTCCATTCAGCTGCTAGCTAAATTCCACCCCACAAGAGATTATGGAGTTGTTAAATGATGATGATGATTGATGCAATGAACTTGAGTTTGGGTAAACTCTGAGAGATCATGCAGGACAGGGGGCCTGTTGTGTTGCGGTCCCATGAGATTCCAAGATGTTGGAGCATGACTTAGAGACTGAGCAATAATAACTTAAACTTTTAAAGCTTTCTCGGCATAATCTCTCCAATTTTTGGAGCACTATTCCTAAAAGCCATGCCATGGGTACCTGGAAGAGCACCTTTGGCTGAAAGTTTCATCTTTACATTCAACAAGTGTAACCAAAGGCATCTGTTTGGGAGTCTTTGCTCACAGAATCTGTTAGATGCTTCTTTTAATTTAACCTCTGCACTTCCCAGAACTGAATTAAATAGATTTGCAGACATCCAGAAACTGCGCTTTGATCTGAAGCAATGAGACACTTCCTTCTTTGTGGGAGCAGACAAATGATTTCCTGGTGTAGCAGTGAAAGAAGCTAGAATGCTATAGGTGGGTAGATGGATGGATGGATGGACAGATGCACAATAGATAGACAGATGGAAAATGGATGATAGATGGATGAACAGATGGACAGATGCACAATAGATGATAGATAGATAGACAGACAGACAGACAGATAGATAGATGATAGACAGACAGATGGAAGATGGATGATGGATAAACAGATGGACAGATGCAGAGTAGATAAATAGATGATAGACAGACAGACAGACAAAATGGATGATAGATGAATGAATAGATGGATGAATAGATGGACAGATGCACAATAGATAGATGATAGATGGAAGATGGGTGATAGATGGTTAGGTAGGAAGGTAGGAAGGTAAGTAGATAGACAGATAGATAGATGGATGTATAAAAGATGGATGACAGATAGATGACAAACAGACAGAGAGACAAAGATTGATTTCTGAATGGACAATTTCTGCAGTTTTAAGTTTGCACAATCTCAGGTTCTAGGTTTCAAATACGGTGTGCAAAACCAAAGATAATTTGCACAAAATAACATTGTCTACAGTGTATCTTGATTGACTTGATTTATACTGGACCTTACTGGTATAGTCTCAGTGAAATGCATAAGGTGAAGTGTAATGACTTTCCAAGGAACCAGTGATTACCATAGGTTAAATACAAATAATGAATTATGGGTTCATACGATCCACAAATCCCATCACATGTTGTCTACTGTGTTGTGTGAACTCAGGTACTGGACTGAACCAAATTTTCATTGTTTGCGTTTGAATAAAAGGCTGCAAAGCCATACAGAGACTATAAACACACAGTGGAATGTAGCCAAGGGCAAAAGGCAATTACTTTGATGGAGTGGGGCTTCAAAGAAAAGGAAATAAAGATCAGGGCATAAAGGAGCACCTTACTTTTATCCACTCCCTGTTGGTTACTTAACACAAAGGGAAGAGATTTCTTTCATCTTCCTGAGCTATTCCATAGCTTCCCATGCAGAGTAGTGTAGCTCTACTGCCCCCTGGTGACCATTTTCAGCAATATTAAACCATACTAAAAAGTCTATGGAGATTCTTGGTCATCCAAATCATGGTTGTTGTCCAAGTCAAGATGTGTTTTTTTCAAGAGGCAACTGGACTTTCTTTGTTTTTTTCTTGAAGACATTTTGCTTCTCATCCAAGAAGCTTCTTCAATTCTTCAGTTTACTGGGGGGAAAAAACCCACCTTTGGGACATTTACTAAGAAAGACAGGTAACTTCCTAACACCAAGGGTAATTCTACTCCAGGATTTATACTTCCCCAGGAAGGATTCTCCTTTATTGGCTCTGTTTAAGCAAAGGATAGGTAGACATTTGTCCATGATGCTCTGATTTGGAGTCCTATGCCAAGAGAGATTAACAGCTGTCTTGCTTAGCAATGCATTTTTGGGCTCAGTTGGGATTGTAAGTCAAGGACTTGTTAAGGACTTCACAGTTCAGTGAAATTTTGCTTCCTTAAGAAAAAAAAATAGAATTGTTCAACATATTGAACTATGGTGGTGCAGTATTTAGAGTGCAGTGCTGCAGGCTACTTCTGCTGCCTGCCAGCTGCCTGCAATTTGGCAGTTTGAATCTCACCAGGCTCCAGGTTGACTCAGCCTTCCATCCTTCTGAGGTAGGTAAAATGAGGACCCAGATGATTGGGGCAATAGGCTGATTCTATAAACTGCTCAGAGTGGGCTGTAAAGCAAAGTGGTATATAAGTCTAACTGCTACTGCTATTGCTCTTCCTTCCTTCCTTCCTTCCTTCTTTCTTTCCTTCCACCTGCCCACCCATCCACGGTGGTGCAGTGGTTAGAGTGCAGTACTGCAAGCTACTTCTGCTGATTGCCGGCTGTCAGCAATTTGGCAATTTAAACCTCACCAGGCTCAGCATTGACTCAACCTCCCAACCTTCCGAGGTGGGTAAAATGAGGACCCAGTTTGTTGGAGGCATAGACTTTGTAAACCACTTAGAGAGGGCACTGTGTAAAGCACTGTGAAATGGTATATAAGTGTAAGTTCTGCTGCTATTGCTATAAGGCTAGCTCCATAAGGCTAGCTCTGTAAAGCTAGCTCCTATTTGGCCAAGCATAACAAAGAAGCAACATATTGTTTAAAAAGCATTTAGATGATATTTTCCCTATTTCCATGGGATCACACTTTATTTATAAATAAAACAATCCAGAAAGCACAAAGAATGAAAATCAAGACTACATAATGAAAGACAAAGCATAAATAAAAAGTAAATCAGAGTTGGAAGAATTAAAAAAAAAAGAAAACAAGGTTGACCTTAATACAACTGAAGCAGGTGGCTTTCATCCTAATTTAGATATCCCTTTGCTAATTTTCTATATAAATAGTCCCATGTATTTGGAACTCCATTTTGGTGTAGTGGTTAAAATACTAGACCATGAGTTCTAGTATTGGCTTAGGCAGTATGCCAGATGGATGACTTGGGGGGGGGGGGGGTNTGGGGGGGGGGGGGAGCAGTCACTCAGTCTCAATCAAGGGAAGATTTTTTTATTTAAGAAAAGTTATACTATCACCCAGCTCAGTCTCAATGACACCTGGTGGCTTAGGACATCAGTTTCCAGAAATAATGTCAAATTCATGCAGTTGCAAAAACTCAAGTTTGACTGGAAGGTACATTCAGGAATCAGCAAAGTTTAAAATATATATTCTAAAACCATTGCACTAAAACCAGAATTCACTTCTGGACTAGGCAATTACCTCTGACAATTACTTCTGGGGCTTCACTGATAAGAGATGAATTGAGAAAGAGCAGGATTGATAAAACCTTCCTGTCTTTATCTGGAATCCCCCAATAAGTAGCCTGTTGATTAAATGTGGTTAATCTTTTACTGAAGCAGATTCCAACTGCATGATTTTCCTTGTGTAAAACCATCCCACTCATCAATAAAATCAGTATAAAGCCACACATCTCAAATTATACAAAAACATTATTAAAAACTTGTCCAAACTGTTTTTAAGTCTTATCAAAATTTAAATACATGAAGATCTCAGTCTAAAAAATGTTATATTCTAAATTCATTCCCATTCTTAACCATTTGGAGTGTTCAAAATAATAATAATTTCATTGCATATCTTCTAGCCTGCCTATTACAAAGGAGACTCTTTTTCAAAAGTGAGTTCTGCTAAGTAGACTGCTATAGACTGCTGTAGATCTGCAATAAAAACCAGTCATGGATTTTGGTTTTGATGTGGATATAAAAGTCTTTATGGTGTGCTGGGTTTATGACACAGCAGGTAATGGCACGAGGAGATGGTCTTGGCTGGGCATTAATTAATATTACTATTGTTATTATGATTATGATGATTATTATTATTTAGGAGAGGATCATTTAACCCATTCTTCATTCCATTCTTCATACATTCCTCTTCAGTATCACTGAGGGAGTCTTCTTCTTCATCATCACTCCGTTCATCTTTAACATTCTAGGGAGAAAGAATATCAAAATCATTCTGAAAAAGTTAATTATGCACCATGTGGATTGATTGGCGTTCCAGAAAACAAGGAAAATGTGACATTCAGAAGAAGTGTAGACCAACAGTGATTGATTGTCAGGCACAAAAGATCAGGACTATATGTGAAGTTGGGTTACTATTCCACTGGCTTGTGGATAAGGATTTGTGAAAAGCATAGAAAGAAAAATTTCCAAATAATACTGAAGGAATATCATATGTTTCCAAATAATACTGAAGGAATATCATATGTTATACTCATATGTATTTTTGGACACCTTTTCAGTGGTGGCACACCCTAAAATTTGATGCCCTGGATGACTGCTTAGTTTGCCAAAGCCTACAACTGATCAGAGTGCAATCCTACACTCATATGGGGTAAAGGATAAATAAAGGTAAAGGTTCCCCTCGCACATATGTGCTAGTCGTTTTCAGCTCTAGGGGGTGGTGTTCATTTCCACTACAAAGCCAAAGAGCCAGCGCTGTCTGAAGACATCTCCATGGTCATGTGGCTAGCATGACTAAACCCCGAAGACGCACAGAACACTGTTACCTTCCCACCAAAGTGGTCCCTATTTTTCTACTTGTATTTTTACATGCTTTCAAACTTCTAGGACAAATAATGGGAGCTCACCCCATTACATGGTGCTAGGGATTTGAACGACTGAACTGCTGACCTTTTTAATCGACAAGCTCAATATCTTAGCCACTGAGCCACCTCATCCCCTTGCATACATATATGCAAATTTGCAGAGCTTTACAAATTATTTATTTACTATTTAGACTGAAATCATGTAAACGCTTTAGCTTGGAAGAACATTGTTTTGAAAACTGCATTGACCCTTCTTGCACAGCAAGGGCACATTTTCATTGGAACTTTATTGGGGTTTATTGGGTTTGTATTGGGGTTTTATTTTCATAAGCCATCCAGAGACACTGTGACTGAGTTGGGCAGCCATATACATTTTCTTAATAAGTAAATAAGCAAATGTTAGGTCATTCTTAGATATGGATGATCTTATATCACAGATAGATAGATAGATAGATAGATAGATAGATAGATAGATAGATAGATAGATAGATAGATAGATAGATAGATAGATGCATGCACACACACATACACACACTCATAAGGCCATATCAGACTACTCTTAGGATAGTAGTTTAAACAAGTTTGGGATTGAAGGGTCCTTGGTGTTCTCTGAGCTTGGTTGTTTTCTTGCGGATGTTTCATTACCCAAACTCATCACTGCATTGAGTAATGAAATGTCTGCAAAAAAACAACCAGACTCAGCACCAAGGATTTCACAGACTATCTCTTCTCCTTCCTCCTGCCTTCAAACCCCACTCCCTTCTAGCATTGATTATGTTATCTAATTGGGTAATGAAACACCTGCAAGAAAACTACCAAACTCAGAGAGCACCAAGGACTCCATAGTCGTCGTCCTCTTCCTCTTCCTCTTCCTCCTCCTCCTCCTCCTCCTCCTCCTCCTCCTCCTCTGCACACCCCATTCCCTTCTAACACTGATGATGTTACCTAGTTGGGAAATGAAATGTCCCCAAGAAAACCATCCAGCTCAGAGAACATAAGGGACCCACCAATGTTCTTCTTTATTGGTACCACATATAGGCATCAAACGCTTCAGAAAGCCTGCAAGTTTGGGATTGCCCATTTCCACCTCGCTATGTTTAGTTTCCTTGAAAACAGAGCCAAGCTAGAGCAGAAAAATGAAAACATAAACTCCACCAGCTCGGCTCCACAGCACAAACTTCCTGGGGTTCGCTCTTTTGTCTTTTTCGAAGCTATATGCAGAAGGGTATCCAAACAAACAATCCACAGAGTAAATATTGAAATATAAACTTGGCACGCGATCAGATAAAGGATAGGAAAAGCATCTTTGCACGCACAAACAACTGATGAGGTATCACGTTGGCCAAATCACCCCTAGGACTTCCTGGGTAGAATTTCCCTTTGCCCTTCACATAAGGCAATAAGTTCTTCTGGGGCTCCATCATGACTTGTCGTTAAGATTTTACAGAGAGCGGGGAGGAAACCCTCCATGAATCAAAAAATAATATAGGTGCCTCCTACAGAGAGAGGAAATATTTTGATGGAAACCTGGCATATGTTCCAGGGTTGGGTTCAGAAAGTTCGAAGGTTGCCTCGTTGATCAAACTCTTGATGATGTGTTGTTGACGAGATGCCTTTTAAAAATCTGAATATTCCATGGTTACTTTTTAGGTACAACTTAATGCTGATTTTTGCTTTTGGAGTATCCAAGGGAAAGTTATCTACATAATTGCCCTGTTGGCACATATGTGAAATTTAGTCCAACAGCATTAAACATATTAAGGAGCCCAACCAGTTCTGAATCAAATGAATATATATTGTTTGTCTAGTAGAGTAATAATTCAATGCATTCTGTTTCAAAAGCGAAGGTTTGTTCATTTCAACATATAAAAAATGGTTACATGTAAATTTTGTGGATAATATTCAACTGACCCATTAATAAGCAATTTATGCAGAGATTAGCATGAATTTATGTGATATTAGCTCTAGAACCGTGCTTTGCAATGAAACTATGTGATCGAACTTAGTTTTGGTGGAGCAAAATAAGAGAAAAAATTGTGCCTCTGCCTACCAGCATCCATCAGTATTCGTCTGGCTAGCATCCTGTCAGTTTGTGAGAAAGTTGAGGGCTGTTTGGAAACTGAAACAGTATTTCCTGTGTGAGCAAGAAGGAGACAGCAAGGAGCCTGGGCGTGGCTTAGCTCAGCTGTTCTGTACTAAAGCTGCTTGGTGCTGTGAAATTGAAACTGAAACTCCTCTCCTCTGCTTGTGTTTTGCATTTGGAACAGATTTATTTTCAGATGGGGTGGGGGAGTCGAACTCTTCAGCATCAGAGCGTGTTAATAATAATATACAAAATATGAATGCTCTGATAGTCATTTCAAAAAATCCTTTCTTAGTGAGCCGCTAGAAGCCAAGAGGAAGATACGTACCAAATTTCAAGTTTATAGGCTTTATGGTTCTGGAGATTTTGTGATGATGCGTGAGTAGTATTTTGCTTTTTTATATATAGATTAGTGCCATATGACAGACATAATTGCCTTATCATAGTTTGGGTCACTTTGAGAATATCTATCATGGGGTGCTTCCCTCATTTCTAGCCTATTTTGATTGAAAGCAATTTTCCCCAGTCTGGTGTTCTCCAAATCTATTAGATCACAATTCTCATAATCCATTCTGGATTTGCAGTTGTAAAATATCTGTGAATATATTTGTGAGAATTTCCACTAAAAACATAATACTGATCTCTTGGAAATATGTCTATTAGGGAAAACAACTTTAAACTTTAATAGCTGTGGGTTTTGCCAAATTACAAAATTTGGGAGATTAAATTCTCACTGGTGAGACCTGGGAGCCAGCTCAGCAATTGGACACTTAGAAGAACTATTAAGCAATAAAACTTTGATTCAAACCTATCTGTAAATTATTGTTACCAAATCTTTCCAGGGGCATCTATGTAAATCAATCCACATTGTTAATGTAATCAGCTGTAATAACCAGCCCATTGCTATAAATTGCATCTTTTCTTTTATGTATGCTGAGACAGTGTGGGATTCAATTTTTTTTAGTACCGGTTCTGTGAGTGTGGCTTGGTGGGTGAGGCAGGGGAAGGATCTGTAAAATCTCCAATCAGAGGTGGTATTTTCCAGTTCTCCAAACTACTCAAAATTTCTCCTACCAGTTCTCCAGTACTGGTCAGAACCTGCTGAATGCTACCCTCTGTACTGAGAGTATTTGCACCAAGACAAATTCTTTGTGTGTCCAACCACACTTGGCCAATAAAGAATTCTATTCTATTCTATTCTATTCTATTCTATTCTATTCTATTCTATTCCACTCCACTCCACTCCACTCCATTCTACTCAAAAGTGAATTCCCTTAGTTAGAATGGGTATTATGCCGAAGGAAGTGTATATGTAGAATTATAGGCCCTGTAGAATTTATAAGCCCTGTAGGGATGCGGTGACTCAGTGGCAAAGATGCTGAGCTTGGTGATCAGTAAGGTTGGCAGTTCAGCAGTTTGAATCCCTGATCCCGCGAAACGGAGTGAACTCCCATTATTTGTCCCAGCTTCTGCCAACTTAGCAGTTTGAAATAATGTAAAAATGCAAGTAGAAAAATAGAGACTACTTTGGTGGGAAGGTAACAGCATTCCATGCCCCCTTTGGCATTTAGTCATGCTGGCCACATGACCACAGAGATGTCTTTGGACAGCCCTGACTCTTCGGCTTTGTAACGGAGATGAGCACCATCCCCTAGAGCCGGGAATGACTAGCATGTATGTGTAAGGGGAATCTTTACCTTTACCTTAAGAATTTAAATCTCTATACAGGTAGTCCTTGACTTATGGTAATTGAGCCCAAAATGTCGGTTGCTAAATGAGATGTTTGTTAAGTGAATTTCGCCCTGTTTTACAACTTTGCTTGCCACAGTTGTTACGTGAATCACTGCAGTTAACAACACTGTTCAATAAATCCAGCTTTCCCATTGACTTTGCTTGTCAGAAGGTTGCAAAAGGGAATCATATGACCCTGGGACACTGCAACCATTGTAAATATGAGCCAGTTGCCAGGTATCTGAATTTTGATCACATGACCATGGGGTTACTTGCAATGGTCAGAAGTGTGGCAAAAAAGCCACTTTTTTCAGTGCATTTGTGTCTTGAAACGGCCACTAAATCATAATCTTCATTTAATTGACCCATAGTCCCTTGCGGGCAACTGAATGAAGCTAGCAGAGTTTTTTAATGGCCGGATGCCCTTCCTGTCACCAGTGCAGAGTTTTGTTCAGCAGATACATTCTCAGTGTGCCCAGAGAGATAAATATCTGTCTCTACCCAGGATTGAAATGAGCTGTTGTAAATCAAGTACTACCTGCAAATGATAAAACAGCCAGTAATCCTGATTTGGGATGATCCCAAAAGAACAATCAAAAGGAAAAGTATCTTGTATTTTTCTACCCAAATGAACTGTGTTAATTTGTCTTTCTCCCATCTAACTCATGGCGTTTTCACACCTTTCCTGAAACGAAGATCAGCCTCCAATATTATCACTTCTTGTATCTGCCAAACCACAATGCTTCATTTCTGGTATGTTTCATTATCATTTGGCTGAATCCAGTGGAGAGCTAATGACGGTAAACTAAACAGTTTTTTTTAATACCAGTTGCAGACTTCATTAATTCTGTTAACTATGTTACTAAAATTCATTAAGTCCCCCAGGGCACGGGTCTTTGGATGCATGTCAAAAACCCAGGTGGTCATCTATGAATCCCAACATCCCACTGCTTTCTGACTTAATCCAATTATAAATCCATTCTTGGCAAGTAAAACAAAGGACAGCATATGGAGACTTTTAGCCTTGTTTTAAGTGCCTTTTTCAACCTTAAAATGATGCTTTGAATTGAGATAAAGGGTTCTTTGTTATGAGAATTTGGCCACCTTAAAGCAAATCCAAACCAATCCAAATAATAATGAGATAATAAAGTTTAGTGTATCCTACTGGGTACTGTAATTGGAGGGATTCAAAGAGAAATTGTAGGCCTGCACGTTCCTCTAACCCTTTGAAACTTTCCTCTATGTAAATCAGAAGTGGTATATTCAGCAGGTTCTGACCGGTTTTGAAGAACCAGTAGAAATTTTGAGTAGTTTGGAGAACCGGCAAGTGCCACCTCTGACTGGCCCTGTCCCCCTCTATTCTCTGCCTCCAATTGCGTCAGCTGATCAGCTTGGGCTTGGGAGGCTGAGGATAGATAGGACTGGCAGAGCCAGTCAGAAGAGGTATTTGCCAGTTATCCAAACTACTCAAAATTTCCACTACTGGTTCTCCAGAACTGGTCAGAACCTGCTGAATTCCAGCCTTCTACAGAAGGAAGTTGTAGAAAAAACGTAACCATTTTGTCTAAAGAAAAAACAGGAAAGGGGGAAAATGGAATTCTAGACGCTTACAGAAAGATTCCACTTGTTTAAATCCTTGGCTGACTTAGGGGAAATGACACCATCTTCCCAATTTTTTTTTTAAAGAGCCATCCAGATGTTGGAGGGATTTAGAGTGTCATGGAGATTTTTCAAAAATATTTTCTCAGAGAAACTGTAGTCAGTTCAACAGCGTTTTGAGATCTGGTTGGGAAACTGAATTCAAGAAGTTTATAGCCAAAATAATGGGGGGAAGAGGAAAAGGAACACTAGATTTTAAACAATATACAAAATGGCACTGAGTTAGTGACAGTCTCCCCATAATGTGGATGGATCAAATTCTAACATAAAAAAATAAGATCTATACATTTCCGGTTACTGGTGAGGGATTGTGCACCCTTCAAATAAAGATAATTTGTGAAGGAAGAAAAGGAGGAGACATGAGCACATCTCTCTCTTATATGTTATTTCTTTATGGGCCCTGGTGACAAAGTAATTAGAATGCAGTATTGCAGGCTAAATCTGCCCACAGTCTGTTGTTCGATTCTCATCGGCTCAAGGTTGACTCAGTCTTATATCCTTCTGAGATTGATAAAAATGAGGACCCAGATTGTTGGGGGCAGTACGCAGACCCTATAAACTGCTTAGAGAAGGCTGTAAAACATTGTGAAGTGGTATATAAGTCTAAGTGCTGTTGCTCTTTAGATGCACTCAGCATTCTCCCAACAAGGAGGAAAAAACTATTGAATCCTGATGTGTCTTTTCCTTATATCCAAGAAAGGTTTCTCTGTTGGATTGTGCAGATTCAAATTAGAAGTTACAAAGCTCATTCTCTGTATATGTAATAGACAAAGGCTCCAAAAAGAGGGTTTCAAATAGTTTGACTTTATATGTTCAATTCGCTTATGAAAAAGCAACTTCCACAAGATGTGGAGATAACAAGAATTTGCATGGTGTCTAAGGGAAATTTCTCAGGGACTGATCATCCCTATTAATGATTCTGTTCTAAGGTTCTCTGTTCTAAGCAGAAAAAAAAATGGGTTTTTTTTTTGGGAGGGGGCACGACTCATGTGTCTGCTGGAAGCTATTGGCTTGCAGTTGGTGGAAACATTATTCTGGCTTAAGTGAAAATAGGTTGGAAAGACCTATTCTGGGATCTGGTTAGGATGTCTCAAGGGATCTAGCACATTAATAGATGTTTGGTTTGGAAAAAGTGAACAGCAAAATACATCCATAATTAGCAAAGTTGAAATACAGGAAAGTTAAACAAGAGGTAAAGTTGTGAATGGCCCATGTAATAAAATAGCATTGATATCTGACAATGTCATCAATTCATCAACTCTTGGCACATGCATTGCCATGGTGACCTCTTTTCCTGTATGCTTCACAGAAATTTAAGGAATATAGAATATATAAAAAGTAGTATTTACTCAATGGTCCTGTTGAAACACCTGAGACACAAAGAACTTGTTTGTGAAGACCAAGATCAACATTGCCCATTCGACCCTGCATTTAATGAGAATGTGATCCAAAGAAAGTGATCAGTGTTGTAAAGTAAAGGAAATTATCTGAGAAATCTGTTGGATCTCTGAGCATCAATGACAGCCAAAGCAGAAGAGGGAGAGAAGAGAATTTAAGATGATCCACCATTCCAATATGGAAATACATTCTTCCTTCAAGCCAAGTCAAGATTGAGATAAAAAATCTACCAATTATATTACACTCAACAGGCCAATATGGTTTTTTTAAATGATGATTAAGAGTTGGTCTTCCATCTACTGGAGGAAACAGTTGGAAAATTTGATTGTGAAGAAAAGTGATTTCCAGAATCAAGACCATCAATCAAGAACCCATTTAGAGAATGAATTGCATCTCAACATGAGATGACTGGATAGTATATTAATCACTAGAAATTAATTTTGCAAGAACCTGGAAAGTGATTTGTGTTGATCCAGAGATTCTGGTTGATTTTTCACAAGGACCACAGCCATTCTCATCTTAAATATCCAAGATTGAACATCTCTAGATAAAACATGCATAGATCTCACACTGCTTACCTTGTCATTGCCTATTTTAGCCCAAGCTGGTATAGGAATACTGAGCACCTGGAAAGGGTAACTGGTTATAGAATAAACAACAACCAAGATGCAATATGCTGGGTTGGCCTAGGGAAAGGTGATTTTTCTGTGATAATGATTTATCACTTACAGCTTTTATGTACACTGAGCGTTTTTGCACCAGAGCCAAATTCCTTGTGTGTCCAACCACACTTGGCCAATAAAGAATTCAATTCAATTCAATTCTACTCTACTCTACCCTACCTTATCCTATCCTACCCTACCCTACATTCTACTCTACTCTACTCTACTCTACTCTACTGTAGTTTACTCTGTTTCAATCCTATTCTATTTTATTCTACTCTGTGCTATTCTACTATACTGTTTCTATTTTATTCTATTCTATTCTGTCCTATTCTATCCTCTATGCTATGCTATGCTCTGCTCTTCTGTTCTCTTCTCCTCTATTTCAATCTATCTTCTCTCTTCTCTTCTCTTCTCTTCTCTTCTCTCCTCTCCTCTCCTCTCCTCTCCTCTCCTCTCCTCTCCCATCCCGCCCCGCCCCGCCCCGCCCCATCCCATCCCATCCCATCCCATCCCATCCCATTCTAGATAGCTAAGCCTGCAAGACCAGAAGAGTTTGTGAATTTATGAAGGGGAACTTTATATTATGAAAGACTGATATAATACTCAGTTCTTTTAGAACTCCCCAATTTCTAGTAGAACATAACCATAATCAGCTTTCTTCAGAAGTATCCTGAAGTCCATCTTTACCTTCACAAAAATGAATTTCTTCAGAATCTTGAAAACTAAGTAGGCCCAATAGAGGTGAAGACCTTGCAGGATCAATAGCTGCCCGTTGTATACAAAATATGCGATGACAAGTGTCTGGGTATAGAACACAGGATAATATATCGAGGCCCGTAAAATCCTGTTAGGAAAACAAGAGGAGAAAAAGAAACAGTTGGATCATTAGCTGTTGTTATTTCTCCGTCCTTAAATTGAAGCTTAAATATTCATATAGGTTATGAATATGTTTGGCAAACATGAGTCATCTAGAGAGTCATTTGTTTCTCAGGTGTTTGCTGAGAACAGGTGCAGCACCCAGAGGTCACAATTTTCAAGCCCAACAACCCTCAACGCAACTTACCAACATGGAAAGAGAATGAGCCGTGTGATAAAGAAGACCACTGCGAAAATGACAAATAGAACACTGCAGGTATTGTCCCAGTGAGCATAGTTGAACAACTTTGCAGCCTGAAATCGAACAATTGGAAGAGAAGTTACTACCTTGGGATGATCTCCTGAAAAGAAGGGATCAACTGTAACTGGTTGGGGGAAAAATATACTTGGTAAGTTGTGGCAGTGAAGTTCCTTCTCAGGATAAAATATAAATGCCTTTAGAACAGCTCTAGCAAAGGTTGGAAGTGGCTTCTTTATATCTTTGTTTCATCTTTTTTTTCTTTGTTTTTCCCTTTATTTCTTACTTGTATACTTACAGCTTTTTTTCTAGTTTTCTTTTCCTTCTTTAAATTTATATTATTTTTATTCTGTAAAAATGTCTTCAATGAATGTAAACCTATTGAAATAAATATATTATTCTCTCTCTCATTCTCTCTCTCCCTCCCTCCTTCCCCCCCTCTCTCTCTCTTTATACACACACACAAACACACACACACCAAGATACATATATATTTCCCCTCAACCCTAATCAAAGAGGAATCCATTTTTATTATTTTCTTCATAACTTTAGGAAGAGATACTTTTTTGGGGGGGGGGGGATTACCCAATGTGATGCTGGACATTTGATCCAAAAATATTGCTAATTGTTAGCTGTTGCCACAAAAAGTATGATATTTATATCTCAATTATAGGGATTAGTCTATGAGATGTAACACCAATTCCCAATAATAGGGTTGAAGATCAGATCCCTATGCCAAAAGTAGTTTAGGACAAAGTCTTGAAGATTTGTGTTCATAGAACTGGTTTCAAAGTTGGTGTTCAGCTAGGTAGCAACACTGAGAGACAACCTTGGCTGTTGGGGGGAGTAGGGGAAAATGAGCTGGGTTAACTCAGGACATAGTTTCTTTTTGGATGGAAAACTACTAGGTATGTTTTTTTCTGTACCGAATGAGCCAATGTTTCATGTCAGGCCTTGTTAGGATAGCTCATTCAGACTCAGGACTCAGACATTGCTCCTCCATATATTACCATGAATGAAAAACAATACGAATGAAATTCAAGCACAGACAGATGCTGAGATTTACCTCCAGCCAGATATCTGCTGAATCATGAACAATCATCACCAGCGTTCCAAGACGGAGGTAATTGGCACTATAGGAACAGAACATCAAGCCAAGGGCGGCAAAATGATGCACCACATGGGCCATGAAATCCTAAGGAAAAGAAATGGAGAAATGGACTTCTTAAAGCCAAGAAGATATTGGAAGATGGAGAGCATTGGCTCTGTCTTAGGAAAATTAGGCTGGAGGGCCCAAAACCAATGTGCCCAAAAGAATTCTGGATGAGTCGATGAAAATAATGAACTCATCTATTTAACTCAGTGGTGGGATTCAAACAATTTAACAACCTGTTCTCTGCCCTAATGATTTCTTCCAACAACCAGTTCACCAAACTGCTCAGAAAATTAACAACTGGTTCTCCTGAACTGGTGCAAACTCGCTGAATCCCACCACTGATTTAATAGCTTCAAAGCCATAAAACAACCACCCCAAGAATTGGTTTCGTGGAGAGAGGTTTTTCCATGGAGCGGAAGGGTAGCGATTTCGTGTGCTGCCTGCATCCCGTGGATGGGGCTTCACTTGTTTGCACTGTCCAGTTGCTGGCATGCTGCGGACTGGCATTTATTTATTTGGTTTGTCAATTGCTTACAAGATAATAGGTATAAGTAAAAACATAGTTATGAATACATGGATACGTATAAGAATAATAAAAAATAAAAGAAACAATAGTACAGGGACGGTAGGCATGTTGGTGCGCTTATGCACGCCCCCTACAGACCTCTTAGGAAAAGGGGTGAGGTCAATAGTAGATAGTCTAAGGTTAAAGTTTTTGGGGTTTGGGGAAGAAACCACAGAGTCAGGTAGAGTATTCCAGACAGTGACCACTCTGTTGCTGAAGTCATTTTGAAGTCGTATTGAAGTTGTATTGAAGTGTTGGTCCATAGAATGGGAGTTGGGGACACCTGGCCATAAAAAGTAAAAGCTTCCCCTCTACAGTCATGTCCTGTAAGGGCCTGTGACTCTAAGGGTCAGTGCTCATCTCTGTTTCTTGCCCGAGATAGCCTGTTGTGGTTCGCTGGCAGCCTGTGTAGAAGGCAGCAGAATCGGACAGTGGGGAAGAACAGGGACCAGTCCAGGAGTCTGGAGAGCACTCAGTCCTGCATCTGATGCAGAGATGGGGCCAGGACCATCTGGGAGTGGGCTGCTGCCACTGGAGCCTCTGGAGTCTGGCAGCAGCGAGGCAGATGAACAAGGGGAGCCTGTTCCCAGTGTGTGTGTGAGCAGAGCTGCTAAAAAGCAAGAGCAGCTAAGACAAAAGGGGTGACTCGGGAGAAAGTCTTGGAGGTGATTGCCCCTCCCCTAAGGTATAAAGAAAGTGCAAAGGTAGAGAAACCTTTGCAGGAAACAAAGTTGTTCACTCTGGATTAAACCTTGAAGCTCTGTGTGGACTTTGTATTTCGGTTGGTTTTTTATAGTTAATTTGGCTCTTTTGTTGTTGGCAGCAATTCAAAGGAGATAAAGGTGGGTGCTTATCTTGAGGGACTGTTTGGGACTCATTACAGGCTGAGAATAACCATAATTCCCAGCACTGAAATAAAACAAGAGTTGTTTGGAATAAGCATCTGTTTAATTACAATCACAGGAAGCCTTGGTCAGAACATAGCCAACATTGTTCAAAGACATTTCTATGGTTGTGTGGACAACATGACTATACACCAAGGTGCACGGAATGCAGTTACTGTACCTTCCCACCCAAGTGGTACCTATTTATCTACTTGCATTTGCATGCGTTCAAATTGCTAGATGGGCAGGAGCTGAGGTGAGTATCAGAAGCTCACCCAGTCATGCAGGACTTGGGTTTTGAACCCAGGCTGTCACATTTCCAGATAACAAGCTCAGAATCTTTAATCACCTCCCCTCCCCCCCCNCCCCCCCCCCCCCCCCGCAGCAAAGCCACATACTATTTGTATAAAGACCTGTTCTTTTTTAATCTTGTTGAAAAATAATGGTGGGAAATGGTATACGTCACTTGGATGAGTAAGAAATGATGAGGAGGAGAAGATATACTGCAAGAAAACAGCTGTAATGGGCAATGGGGGGATAGCTTAATTTTACAGGCATAAGAGAATGACAAGAAGACCTAAGGTTGTTTTGAAGATAATTGAGTAAATCTGAATAAATCTTAGCTGACTGTGACTCTTTTATTTACTTTAGTGGTGCCCAATGTTACAAATAATCTAAGCCATCCTGAATTTCAGAACAAGAACGGCTATTACATTTACAAAGGATTCAATCTACTATATATGTATCTTCCTAACAGTTATCTAGCATCCTGGAAACCAGGAATTGAAAATGGCTTGCATCCCATCCCCAAACAGATGAAGTTGTCAATCCTCCTTACCTTCCTTTTAGTGTCAGTTCCAAGAGTAAAGAGCAATGACCAATAGAAGCTCATTTGGAGCATGTAGTACCAATACTGGGAGGGGAGCATGGGCTGCAAAGAGAGCGTGAAAAGAGAAAAGGCAATTACTTTTTTGGTTAGAGAGGGAGTACATTTGTTCCAGAGCAGGAGAGAAAGTGTTGATAATAGAGCATTGCACATCAAAACAGCTAGACAAAGGAAAGTTTTTTTCCACCCATGACATCACTGCTAAAGACCTAATTCCCACCACATGTCTTATGCCCTGGAATGTCAAACCACATAGTCGGGCTGTATTACTACAGTCTTATTCTTCACATCTTTCTTATTGACTATTAGCATCTTATGAGTATAACTTTGTTGTTGGCATCTTAAGATTTATGTTGATTGCTTTTATATAGTATCCTATTATGGTTTATGTTGATTGTATTTTAGGATTATGATCATGATTTATCACTTCTTGCTTTTATGTACATTGACAGCTTATGTATCGGAGACAAATTCCTTGTGTCCAATCACATTTTAGCCAATAAAGAATTCCTACTCTACTCTACCCTACCCTACCCTACCCTACCTTACCCTACCCTACCCTAGATCTAATCTAATCTAATCTAATCTAATCTAATCTAATCTAATCTAATCTATTATAATGGAACAAGGATTGGAACAATAAATACTAGAAGAAGAGCAGAGCCTGGAGAATAGAGTCAAGAGAGGAATCAGTTTGGAGTCAATACATCCACACAAGCAGTCCAAGTCCAGCCCTCCTTGAATCCCATTAAATCTTAATTAGCATCAATTTAATGCTGACTTTTAGTTGACTAGATTCTTGTGTCTAGGCATGAGCAATGAATCTTCTTAACTGGAACTTTGAGCATAGTCCTGATTCATCACACCTGATATTAACCTCATGAAGAATCAGGCTTGTACAATTAAGTTCCAATTAAGAAGATTTATCACCATTGTACCTTTGAGTTCTCCCTATAGCCAGAACAGACCTGGTAGGCATGTCATTGTAAAATGAGGGCTACCTATATCACTCAAGGAAGCAAACATAATCTAATGTCAACTAAAAAGATACTCCTTTGGTCTTTTTAGCTTCCAGCAGAAAAGGAGTAGGGGAAAGCAGTGCATTCCTCAAATGCCTGGATAATCATCCTGGCAGCCCAATGTTGCTGGAGCGTAAGAATATTGCCGGAGAGCATGATTGATGACTCTTGGCTATGGATGTGTCCCATTGGAGAATATACATCTGGGGGGTGGGGGGAAGACCAGGGTCAAGGGGGAAATGAATGATTTATTTTAGTGTTGGCTGCATCCAGCTAACACCAACATGGCCATTTCTAATAAATCAATTTTCTTTTCTCTGACAGATATGGCTAGAGACTTATGATTTGAATGGAGGTGGATTATACCTAATATGTCTAATGCAGTGTATTCTAGTAATATCAGCAATAATTGCATTCCTATTGATGTATATTGAAGCTAGGACACTGTTTGTGATCTGCTGATTCTTATTTGTTTCATCACGGTAGCAGCTCATGACAACATGAGAACACTTCATTTACCATCTTCCCCTAAGGGAGTCCTATGCTACTGGAATCTGCAATCCCGAATGGTGAAAAAAGCTATTTATGGGCCATCAAAAATGAAGGCAGGAATATTTCTTCACACAAAGTCAACAGTGGTATCTCCAAAGAACCAGTAAGACACTCACGTGGTTTGGATAGTTGAGCCATACTTGCCAAAGGTCATAAAACCAGGATTTCTAGAAGAAATATAGAGGGAGACAGAAAACAGCCATCAGTATTTCCACATGATCTTATAGACAACGATCTCTCATCCCTTGATTGGTAATTTTTATTCACTGGATGCAATACTGTTGAAGACCAATACAACATATTTTTACTTGAAGTCAAAAGAGTCATCAATCTATATGTACCAATAACAACTCCCAAAACCAGAAAAAATTACCTTCAATAACAATCAGGAGCTTGCAATCAAAAAAGAGACCACTTTGATGAAAAAACAAATCTGGTCACATTGCCAACTTCAAAAGCCAATACCAAAATTTATGCCACTAGATAAAGACTGAATGCACTAATTATCACATTAAACAAGAGGAAAACCTTCTATGCACCAATTCCATCCATGCTTTCTACAATTTTGTAAACAATAAACTAAAAGACTCAAGGTCCATCCCACCCTGAAAGGACCCATAGTAAAGACTGCAACGACAACAACATTAAAGCCAACCTCTTTAACACATTCTTTGGCTTAGTATTTGTAAACAGCAATGGATCATGCCCAGTATTTCCTAGTCGAACAACAGACAACTACAATAATCTAATACATATTGATTTTAAGCAAGAACAATGTTGAAAAAGCATTAACAATCTAAAACCATATCTATCTATTGGACTGGATGGAACATGTGCCTACTTCTTAAAAAAGTTATCCACTGCCATAGCCAAACCTCTGAGCATAATTTTTGAAAAATCTTTCAGGAACAGCTCCTTGACTAACCTGATGGTCACAAGCCACGGTCATCCCCATCTTCAAAAAGGAGACCCCAGCCTAGTTGAAAATTACAGATCAATCTCTTTATGTTGCATCACCTGTAAAGTAATAGAATCAATTATTAACCAATCCATCATCCTCCACTTAGAGACAAACAACCTACTCTCTAATAAACAATTTGGTTTCAAGAAAAACTATTCTGTAATCTGCAACTCTTACACTGAAAAAACATATGCCCTATACAACTCAATCAGGGCAAAGCAATAGATGCAATCTACATAGACTTCTGTAAAGCCTTTGATTCAGTGGTATACGACAAACTACTACTAAAACTAAAATCTGATGGTAACCTCTGGACACCTGAATAACTGGATAGAAGCATTCCTGTCAGTCAACAAATGGTCAAAATTGGAGTGTCCTATCACTGTACCTGTCAACAGTGGTGTCCCCAAGGCAGTGTTCTAGGACCAACTCTCTTCATACTCCACATAAATGACTCTGTGATCAATTAAGAGCAACTGCATTCCCTTCGCTGATGATGTAAAGCTATTCCACACCATAGACAATACTGCTACTTTTCAAAAAGACCTGCGACTTTGTATCAGAATGGTCAAACAAATGGCAACTTCAAATCTCAACAAATAAATGCTTTGTCTTACATATTGGCAAAAAAAAAAAAGAAATCAGAAAATAAAATACAGGCTGAATAGTCAAGACCTTACTGATGATCCTAACTCTGTCAAGGACCTTGGAGTACTCATCTCTAATGATCTAAGTGCTGGAGCCCACTGTACCGACATAGCCAAAAGGCATTAAGAGTTGTTAACCTAATCCTACATAGCTTTTTCTTTGGTAATATTACACTACTAACTAGGGCATACAAACATTTGCTAGACCAATACTTGAATACAGCTCATCAGTCTGGAACCCACATTATGTATCTGATATTAACACAATTGAGAAAATCCAGAAATATTTCACAAAAAGTGTTCTTCACTCCTCTACTCATTGCAGAATACCTTATGCCACCAGACTTGAAATTCTAGAGCTAGAAAAACTAGAACTATACCATCTTTGGTCCGATCCAATATAGTATATAAAATCATACATTGCAATGTCCTACCAGTCAATGAATACTTCACCTTCAACCATAACAATACAAGAGCACAACAATAGACACAAACTCAAGGTAAACACATCAAACTTGATTGCAGGAAATACGACTTCATCAACAGAGTGTTCAATGTCTGGAATACCCTACCTGACTCTGTGGTTTCTTCCCCAAACCCCAAAAACTTTAACTTTAGATTGTCTACTATTGACCTCCCCTTTTCCTGAGAGGTCTGTAGGGGCATGCATAAGCGCACCAACATGCCTACCATCCCTGTGCTATTGTTTTCTTTATTTTTCTTATATGTGTCCATTTCAGGTATTCATAATTATGTTTATACTTATACCTATTATATTGTAAGTGATTGACAAATCAAATAAATCAAATCAAAATGACAACAGTGCCAATTTCATTCCTGCCACCAACTCACTACTTAATTCAGGGGCCGGGCATTATTTATTTTTGCTGCTCATCAGGATAACCCTAATGGCCTGTCTTGTATAACAGCCTTGCCAGGGAAAGTGGCATCACAGGGTGGAACTGTAAGTCAAAAGGACCTTCTGATTGAAGTGCACCTTTATTCTTCATAACTAATCCTGTGAAGTAGCTTGGGCAGAGAGATATTAGGTCTGTCATTTCTCTCCACCCTAAGAAGGAGGCAATGGATAAACCACTTCTGGAAAACCTTTACACAAAAAGCTATAGAACAGGCAATCTCTGTGAATCCAGCCTGCTGATAGATAGATAGATAGATAGTAGATAGATAGATAGATAGATAGATAGATAGATAGATAGATAGATATAGAAAGATAGAGATATAGAGATAGATAGAGATATAGAGATAGATAGATATAGATAGATAAATAGATAGATAGATAGATAGATAGATAGATAGATAGATAGATAGATAGATAGATATAGAGATATAGAGATATATAGAAAGATAGAGATATAGAGATATAGATATAGAGATATAGAGATAGATATAGATAGATAGATAGATAGATAGATATGGATAGATAGATAGATAGATATGGATAGATAGATAGAGATAGAGATAGAAAGATAGAGATAATAAGATAGAGATATAGAGATAGAGATATAGAGATAGATATAGATAGATAAATAGATAGATAAATAGATAGAGATTAGATAGATAGATAGATATGATAGATAGATAGATAGATAGATAGATAGATAGATAGATAGCCATGCACTGTAACATACCTAGTGTAGAAGGGAACTTCATGAGGACAGTGGTGTCACCCAGAAAGGAAAAAGCCCAAAGGGAACATCAGGCCAGCCATAAAACAAACTTGCATAGGAAAAGAATCTAATAAAGAAATTGAAAGGAGCCCCCTAGACAAAAGCCAAGTAATTATGAACATACCAAATCAGCCAAACAGACAAGAATTACAAATAGAAGATTACGACAAAAAAAGCCATTAAACTAAAAAGAGATTAGAGAAAAAAAACGGACAATACAAACAAGCTGCCCCGCAGAGTTTATTTTCCCGCCTCGTTTAAGTTTACGCTTCTGGCAAAAAAAATAAATCTCTGACATCGGATTAATGTCTAAACCTTAACCCTAAACACTAAACAAACACTTATACACAAAAGGGAGGAAAAAAAGGTATAAAAAACTGGGAACTGATCATTCAAAGTTAGCTAAGCTAGCCCCAGGAACGCAGGCACGCTGTTTTAGCCTTCCTGAAAAATAAAACAGATCCATTCCTTTCAAAGCATTTGCTGTTATCCTTGCACCAGAGCTCTCCAGCGGGAAAATTTGGAACCCTCAGAGAAAGGGTGAGCTGTTGCAGCCTTCCTTCTACAAATTGGCGACCCACAAAAAGATTTCTAGCCAACCCCTGCCAACCGGAGCCGGGCCCCGCAGATGCCATTCCCAGCCAGCATGGACCTTCTTTGCCAGGGAACAACATCCATGGACCAGCCATCTCTTCAACAACACAACGG
>BHFT01047953.1:0-11239 GCA_004320025.1 Laticauda laticaudata | reverse complement strand
ATCAAAGTATAACTATCACTATTATTAATAAATCAATTAGATCAGTTAATTCAATTATTTAACAATCAATTGCAACAATCAATTTTCCTTTCCTCAGGTATACATATTTATGAACATTATAAAGAGAGATTGAAGGAGGAGAGATAGTTCATCAACTCGCTGGAGGGTGGGGAAGTAAAGAAAAATGAGCAGGTGTATACAGGAAAAAGGGAGTAAAGAAGGGGAAAAAGGAGTTTTAAAGTAAGTTTTTAACTTTCTGGTTGTTTTTTAATTACACTTTGGGTTCAAACCTAAGATAGTATTATAGTAGCAACTGAAAAATTATTTTGGTTGAATTTATGGGATCAAATATATTCTTACTTTTAGAATATTCCAAAACTGTAATATCAGAATAGCTTAAAACCAGTTAACAAAAAGATAACAAGTTTTTGCTTCAATTCTACACTAGCTCGATACCTGTGCTTCACTACAAAAACTACAGTATGTGGTTGGTCAGGCTTAGTTTTTGGGGAGGAAAATAAGGGGAAAACTCTGCATCTGCTTACCATCATTGATCAGTATTTATCTGGCTAGTGTCCTGTTAGTGTGTGAGAGAGTTGAGGGTTGTTTGGAAACTGAAACAGTATTTTCTGTGTAAGCAAGAATGAGACAGCAAGGAACCTGGGTTAGGGTTAGGGTTAGCTTAGCTCAACTGTTCTATACTAAAGCTGCTTGGTGCTGTGAAACTAAAACTGAAACAAAAACTCCTCTTCTCTGCTTGTGTTTTGGATGTGGAACAGATTTCTTTTTTTCAGGTGGGGAGAGGGAATAGAACTCCTTTGCATCAGAGAGTGTTAATAATAATAAACAAAGTACTAATGTTCTAATGGTCATTTCAAAAAATCCCTTCTTAGTGAGCACTAGAAGCCAAGAGGAACATATGTGCCAAATTTCAAGTTTGTAGGCTTTACAGTTGCAGAGATTTTGTGATGATGCGTGAGTGGTATTTCACTTTTATATATAAAGAGATATCTTACCCACAATAGTGAGTACAGCATTTGCAGAAACACTATCCAGTGTAGTATTAGCTAGACAAGTATATTCTCCACCATCCTTATCAGTCACATTCATAATGGTCAAGTTGTATTTACCTACAATAAACCTGTAATTACAATACATTTAATTATTCCATTATTGCAAACATTTCTAAATGTATAATTTATTAGTTGTAGTAAATAACAATAGCATCTTAACACACATGTACTTGCAACTTGACAGCAGTTCAAGAAGGAATCCAAAGGAGAAACCAAATTGGATGACGAAAATCCATTACAAAAAATGAAATAAGATACAGTAGAATTATGAGATCAGTTAGAATAATGGCAGAACAACACATGTAGGTAATTTTATTTATTACAATGATTTGTTAGCCATTTAAGAACCTTCTGAGGAGCTGCAATGAATTTAGTAGGAGTTTAAATATTGAAAAATAAATTCACTACAAGTGTATGTTGAAATATGCATTCCACAGATACTGCTTAAACCAAAGCACCAAGAAATGACATGCATTATGAACAAATAACAGAGATTAGGGTTGGGTGTCAAAGCAAGGACATTAAGAGAACAGTGTAATAATCTACCCCTTTTGTACGTGTGTCATCATATCACATGCATGTATGAAATAAGTGAAACTTTCATTCTAGTGACATTACTGCTTTTATCATTTTGATGAAAGCATCATAAGCTGTTATTGTTTTACTAGCATTAGTTAAGTGTAATACCACGATGGTTAACCTATGGCATGCGTGCCGGAAGTGGTACGCAGAGCCAACTCTCTGGGCATGCGGAGCCATTGCCCGTTGCTCTTCTGGGGTCGGTGCGTCAGCCAGCTGGTCTTCATGCACATGGGAGCGCTGGAAATAGGAAGAGCAGCTGCCCCGGCGTGCGTGCATGCATGTGCTGGGAATATGATTTTTCAGTTTTTAGTGCACATACATGCACAAATACCAGCTTGCCAGGGTGCATGTGCACTCTGGAACCGAGAAGAGCAATAGGCGATGGCTTGCATGCCCAAAGACACGGAGAGGGGATCTTGGCGGCAGCTTTCTAGGGGACCAGAGCTGTCAGCCAGGACGGGTGGGCTGAGGCTTCCCTCCCTCCCTGCCCAAGTGGGCTTCTTGCATGGCCCCAGTCCTCCAGCACATGGCACAGACACATGTCCGTGGTCTGGAGCACCTGGTTTCCGGCCAGGATGCTGGATGAGGAGGAACCACCATCGGAGGTGGGCCAGAGGAGAGTGCAGTTTCTCATGCATGGAAACGCCACTGAGGGCCCGGCTCACCAGCAGGGGAGCAACTGCGGGGCTTCGCCGGTCGCTTCTGCCCATCTCCCTGCAGCTGCCACTGCTGCTCTTCTGGGGCTTCACAGGAGCTGAGTCCGCATGGGAGGAACATCTGTCCAGCACCAGAGTAAGAAGCGCACCAGCCGGGAAGCAGTCACACTCTTTTGGTAGAAATGGCGGGAGGGGCTATGCTGGCTTGTTCTTGATGGCAGGCTGGGGGGAGTGCTTCATTGATATTCTTCTGGCCTGCTGATCTTCGCATGCACATGCATGCCAGAAATCGGAAGACCAGGTGACCGGCTGCTCTTCTGGTTTCTGACATGCAGGCATGCGCAGTCGCATGCGCGTTCCCATTTCAGCACTTGGTGCTGAAAAGGTTTGCCAACACTGGTGTAATGTGTTAATCATTACACCAGGGTGTGATACTAGTTTGCCTCCTCATGGTGCACCCTGGATAGTACAGAAGTGTGAACTAAACAATTGGCAGCCAGACTACATTGAAGAATTGGCAGTTAACAACAGTTGGCAGTCACACATCTTTGTAAAACTCCTGGCTCTCTAAATACATTGGAATGGATAAACAAAATGGCTCCCTGTCCTGAGCCACATTGCACCACCAGCTCTATGAAGGCAGGAAGCCTTAGTGAAGGAGTAAAACAAAATTACAACTTGCTCAACATCTAACAACTTTGATATCAACACACAGTGGAAAGCCAAATGGGCTGCTGAATGCCCAGATATAGACAGTTATGTAGATGACCCTACACAAAAGGTGCCAGGTTTTGACCTTCCTTGCCAACATTGGTCACCTCTGAACAGGATCTGTATCTAACATGGTGTCTGCCAGGACTCATTGTGTAAGGGGTCTTGTCTTGATCCCTCAGTGTGACTGTGGTGCTCCTCACATTGTGTCCAAATGTCCATCAAGAGCTTACATCGGTCCATAGTCCGATTTTTTCAATACAGACCACCCTGTTCTTGAATGGCTGGGTGGACTGACATTAACATTTGAACTACTATAAGTCCATATATTTGCCATACGCTAAATAGAAATCATTACACCATTCTGGTTTTCTTTTCTCTTTACAACTGATGGATGATCCTAGGAAAAATATTTGGTGAATATATCAAAAGATGCAGTATGATGTTATACAAGGGGTTACCTATATTGAATCTTATTGTAGCATACATGCCTGGTGCAGAGAAATCATAATTCGTGAATTGCAGAAAGCACTATCTTAAAAAATAGTAACACATTATCTGCAACAGGATATATTGTTAAATTATGAAATATGTATTAAATCCACTTGTTCGTGTTTTATTAACTTGCAAGGAAGTGGGGCTAGTGTTAGAAATACATACCGCCCATCCTCTGGCAATTCATCATTTTCCTTCAACCATATAACTGTAGGTATTAATGTTGCATCATATTTAATTACACATTCAAAGAAAACTTGCTCCATCCTTTGTACTACTTTGTATTCAGGCTGCTTAATAATCATTGTGGGTTCTGAAACATAAAATAATTACTATGATACTTAACAGCTACAAATCAGCAAACAGATTAAGAGGCTTTTATTTCAGAGCCAGAATTTCTTACCCTTGATTTCTAACTGAACGTTATTTTGTGCTTTTCCTAGTTTATTTCTTGCTATGCAGGTGTATGTGCCACTGCTGTTCTTCTGGGCTTTCAGAATTTCCAAGGTACCATTATTATGGAAAACATACTGGTTGCCCTGGAGAATGCTACCTTTCACTCCTTGAAACCTATGTATTGGAAAGAGATTATCCAAATTATGCATTAATTTAAACTTTATTTGAAGGCAACATGTCTACTGCATCCCTAATCCCCAACAGAGATATAATAATATGTGACAAACTGTAGAAAGATGATTATATACATACACAACAAAAAAAGAGCGAACTCACACAAAATGTTAAATAAATGATTTGATTTAATATGCTATTTTTTAATATAACATCCCCAATAAATTTTGAGATTACAACATATCACACAAGGCTAACATTTTCAATCTTTCCACTCCATGATGTGAAATTGCTGTTGATCCCTGGGTGATTATGTTGATGAGAGCACTCGGTAGGGGGAATTGCTTACCCCTGTGATCCCAAATTTAATTGACTCCCCTCCTGTTAGCAGTTATTTAAAAGAAAAGATAATTATTATTTATAGTCATGAATGTAATTTGTCATCAGATGTTTGCTAAGTAGTGTAAGACAGATTAATTGTGTATAAAATTGAAAACTAAATAAATTAATCAAGGTTTCCTTCACATGAAATGGAAGATGAACAATTAAAGTATACAAAAAGATATAGATCTCTATTTAACTTTATAGATTCTCACAATATTCATTAGTTTAATGCGCACTAAGCATGAATGATCCCCCCCCATTGTGAGCAACTTACCATTCAGCTTCAGGCATAGGTGAACCAAAAAAAGCACAGTCTAGCAATGCAGGCTTATTTTCAATGACTTGATAAAGTTTATTGTATGGAGTAAGGATTCTTGGTGGTTCAGCTGAAAATAAAAATATCTTTTAAAATGTTGTGAATATCTTGAATGCATTTGTGTAGGAAAGTTTATATATCTAGCTTATTTATATAAGAAAATATGTCTAGCATTGATGAGGTTATCTACTCTGGGTAATTTAATGCCCCAATAATATGTAATAATAATGTTGCCATTATCATATCCAAAGTGAATTATGTTGCCATTATCATATTCTGAGTGAATTAAGTAGAACTCTCTGCTATTACAGATATGTAACTTTGGGGGGAAAGTGTTGATAAAATCTTATGATACATTTATCAAGATTTTTTTATTTTCCTAGACAGTTCTCTGCCTTATATCTTATGTAAAAATTTGAATAAGACTAGTAACACATCTAACAAAATATTTAGGGGTTGTCTTTAAGTCAGACATTCTTAACCTAGGGACCACCTGTAATCCAGTTTGGTATAGCATTTAAAGTAGCAGGCTACAAATCAAAAGAATTTAAGTTGTAGTCTGACTTTAGACACAAATCCAGTTGGATGGCTTTGGGCCATATGCTTTCAATTGTAGGAAGAAGACAAGGGCAAACCACTTCCAAAAATGTTGCCAAGACAACTGCAGGGACTTGTGCAGCAGGAGTTACCACTGATTTGAAATCACATATATCATAAAGTGTTGGGTAATACAAATAATTTTCTTATGCAAATTACCTAGCCAATTGACCTCCCACATAAAGATAAAAAGGATTGCATGTAAGACAATGGCTCAGTGGTTAAATGATGCTTAGCTTGCCAGCTGGAAAGTGGATAGCCCATGTTTGAAACCCTAGTGCTGCACAATGGGGTGAGCTCCCATTACTTGCTCCAGCTTCTGCCCACCTAGCAGTTCAAAATTGTGCAAGTAAATAAATAGGTACTTCAGTGGCATCTTGGCATATAGACCATGCTGGCCATGTGACCACAGAAATGTCTGCGGACAACTCCGGCTCTCTCAGCTAAGAAGCACCATTCCCTAGAATTGGACAGGGGAAATCTTTAATTTTATAAGGTCTAGTCTACTAATCCCCCTAATAAAAATGAATAGGATTTCATGTAAGACTTTATTGGGGCTGATATTTGATGTTGAGAAATCAAATCTGATATTCATTAATTCTTTTTTATTCTTTAACTATACTGCTTTATGTATTTTAATATAGTTAAATTTATATTAGTATAGTAATATAACTGAGGTCTGGAAAGACAAGTTGAATAAATACTAAAGTTACCAATAAGTCAATATTGTAGCATTTACTGTCTACTAATGAATAATAAAACACCACTAATATTGTTTTTTTAATTTTTAAAAAGCACCAAGTATCTTACCTAAAATATTCACAAATGCATTTGCTAATAGATATCCATATTCATTAGAGACATTACACTGATATACAGCACTTGATCTTTCTTGCACATTAGTGAAAATAATTGTATCACCATCAACTTTTCGACTGGGATCTTCAGGAGCAACTATTAAAACACAGAGGACAGATAAAATTATTCAACACTGAAAAAACTGTCTCTGGATTTTAATAAAATAATTTGAAGGCAGGTCAGAAATACTGCACATATACATACATTTATATATCCATGTAAGAGAAGAAAACAGACATCTTGCAATCTCCAGAACTAAAATTATATTTATTATACTTATATATATACCTATATATACTTTAGCTGGTTGTCCACTAAGACTCCAAGATCCCTCTCATAGTTACTGCTATTAAGCCTGGTTTCACCCAGTCTATATGTGTACTTTTGGTTTTTCTTGCCTATGTGTAAGACTTTACTTTTCTCTACATTGAATTTCATTTTGTTAGATAGGGCCCAGTGTTCAAGTCTGTCAAGATCCTGACTCCATTCTGGATCTTGAGCCTATCCTCTGGGGGTGTTAGCTATTCCTGCCAGCTTAGTATCTATCATCTGCAAATTTCTAAGGTTCCCTTCTATTCTACTAAGTTGTTTAATGAAAAATACTGGGCCTAAGACAGAATATCTGTTGGTACCCACTGCTTACTTCCCTCCATGTAGACATAGATCCGTTAAGGACTACTTGTTGAGTATGGTTTGTCAGCCAGTTGCGGATCCATCTGGTGGGATGCTATCTATCCCACTTTTTCTAGTTTACAGAACGGTTTGTGGTCCACTTTGTCGAATGTCTGCTAAAGTCTAAGTATATTATGTTCACAGTATTTCGCTGGTCTACTAATTTAGTCACTATGTTGAAGAATGAAATAAAATTGGTTTGGCATTATTTGTTTTTAGAAAAACTAGCTGACTGCTAGTTATTACTTTATTTGTTTCTAGATGTTGGTGGATCTGTTTTGTGTTTATCTTTTCTAATATCTTATAGTTATATAATTTAATTGGACAACTTGAACTATGTCGCCTTGTGGCTAGACTTAAGCGTAGCACACAAAATTATCTGCTACAATGTCTTACCAGTCAATGACTACTTCAGCTTTCAATCACACAATACAAGAACACACAACAGTATACAAACTTATGTAAACTGTTCAAACTCGATTGCAGAAAGTACGACTTCAGCAACAGAGTGGTCAATGCCTGGAATGTACTACCTGACTCTGTTGTTACATCCTCTAACCCCACTCCTTTAACTCAAACTATTCACTATTGACCTCACCCATTCTAAGAGGTCTGTAAGGGGCATGCATAAATGCACCATCATGCCTACCATCCCTGTCCTATTGTCCCCATTTATTCGTACCTATTTCCTGTATTACTCATTACTCATGTTTATACTTATACCTATTATCTTGTAAGCGATTGACAAATCAAATAAATAAAATAAAAATAAAATAAATCTCCCTGGGTATTTATATTAGGCTTGATTGGTCTGTAGTTTCTTGGTCTGTTTCCCCTGTCCCCCCCCCCTTTTTTTGAAGATGGGAACCACATTAGCTCATTTCCAGTCCTCTGGTAGTTCCCCAGTGCTCCAGGATTTTTTAAAGATGTGGTGCAGTGGTTCTCAGATGATTTCTGCCAGTTCTTTTAGAATTCTGGGATGTAATCTGTCAGGTCCTGGTGATTTGTGTTCATCAAGATCAGATAGGTGTTCTCTTTCTATTGCTTTGCTTATTTTATCTTTTATTCTAGTCTGTCTTTTACAGTTATGTTTTTGGTAAGGATGGGCTATAGTTTCTTTTTGTGTGAAAACCAATGCAAAGAATGAGTTAAGCAGCTCATGCCATCTTCTCTCTTTAGTGGATCGACTGTGTCTCTCTTTCCAGTTTTTGTACTTGTCCATTTTGCTTTTCAATTTGTCAGAAGGATCTTTGTGCAGCCATGCTGATTTCTTCTTGTATTTCTTTCTCAGTGGTATTGTGGTGGTCTGGGCTTTTATGATCATACTTTTCAGAGTTTCCCAAGATTCTTGAATTGTTTTCCCCTTTAGGATTTTCATCCAAGGAATCTTTCCCAAGTTCTGAGTTTATTGAAATCAGCTCTTTTAAAATATTTAGTGTCATTATGTTCTATTGCTTGCGTTTGTGTTATGTTGAATTCTAGTACGAAATGGTCACTGCCACCCAAGGTTCCTGCAATTTTAACTCCCTATATCACTTCTTCTCTGTTTGCAAGAATTAATGGCTGGTCCTCTAGTTCCTTCCTCTACCTTTTGGACAACAAAGTTGTCAGCTAGGTTAGTCAGGAACCTATTTGATTTCTCACTTGGTGCAGAATCAGTTTTCTAATTGATATCAGGGTAACTGAAGTCCCCCATTACTATTGTAATGTGTTTCCTACATATATTTGTTAGTTGGTTTGCAAAAAGGACATCTATTTTTTTTCTTGATTGGATGGTCTATAGTATATACTTATGACCATGTCATTCTTTTTTTTTCTTTTATATTGATCCATATGCCTTCTAGGAGGTTTTCGTCATTAGTTTCATGCATTTCTGAAGTAATATAGTGGTCCTTTACATACAATGCAACTCCACCTCCTCTTTTACGGGGTCTGATTTTTTTGAACAGTATCAGCAAAGATAAACCCATTAATATTAATATGAACATTCCTGCAAGCTAGCTTTTGATATTATATATAGACTCAAGATGTCTTATTTGAGATGCACTTATAACTGGAGATGGAAATTACACTGGAATTTTTCTTCATGCAAATATAAAGTACTCAGTTGTGGTTTCTCTTCTCTTCTTCAACAGATCAAGGTAGGCAGTTATGTCTCTATAAATATTTCTATAATTCTCAACAGGAAGGTTAGTAGTGAAGAAAGCTGGGAGCTATAACAGCAGATGTTCAGAGGCTTACTTTTGGATTATATGAAAATATAATGGGATATTTTTCCTCAAAATATTAAAACATAGCAAATGCTTCTAATATAATTAGTAAGGCAATTTCATACTCTTCCTCCCCATTTATCTTTATTACTCTCAGTTTTGTTTCCCATCTTGCTTGGAATATCTTCAGTCTGCTTGGAATTCTTTTTAGGAATATACAATCAAGTACAAAAATAAATGTAAAATCAATTATACAATTAAATGTTTAATTATCTAATACCAATTGAGCATCTCAGTGGATGAAAAGCATGAATAATCATTGATAAAAATAAATACAGTGTTAAAAATCTTCTTAAAGTTCTCCATTATATGAGTTTAGCAATCTAGGGCTTTCTTATCCTTTTCCTCTAATTAATTGCTTCACATGAGATGCTGGCTCTCTCTTTGCGAGCTACAATTTGAAATGTTCTTTTTCAGAGTCCCTGAATCAATGTGCATAGCAACTTAATGGGAAAGAAAAAATAAACTTCAGAAAGGGTTCAATGGTAGCCTGGTTTAGAAATCTCAAGTAACTACTATTTCACACTGAAGCACCTGATAGAATTGGCTTTAGATTCCTTTCTTCAACTTCTTAATGATCTGACTACTTTGCAGATTCAAAAGCTCTTACTTTCTAAAACAAAATATCATTAATTTATTCTTAAATAAATAAATGAATTTATAATTTTCAATTTTAGTTTTAATCATTATTATCTCTGTGTGTAATCTTGTGAGAATAACATCCATTATTGTACTTACATTAAACTATACCAATAGTTTGAAACTTACACTGATAATACCACTAATATCAAGCAAGAATCTAACATGACATAAAAGTGAAACAGCCCATACTTTCAACTGGAATTCCATTTGCCAACCAGCTTATGCTGGGTTTAGGATTGCCATTAGTTCTACAAATCAAGGAACCATCTTCTCCAGGAGATAATACAAGGTTTGAAGGTTCTCTTATCCAATAAGGGGCAGCTGAGTTTAAAAGAAAGAAGCAAAAACATTCAGCAACTAGTTTTTGCAGTGGTAGCAGTATATTAGGTTACATATGTTGATATAATTAATGTCAAAACTCCAAATATATACAGAACAAAAATGCATTTATTAAAAATAGAATAAATTAATTGGTTAATAATAAAAAGTTTGGTAGCACTTTTTCAAACTAACAATTTTTTATTAAAGACATAAACTTTCATTACCTACAGCTCACTTCATCTGTTTGATTGTGATTCTAAAAAGATGCATATATCATCTTTTTATACTAAGAGTTTTTACATTCAATAGTACATAAACTGTGTGGTAGAGACCTTTTTTCCAATCTCTAAAAATCTTATGTCAGGGGTATAGTGAGTCGAGAGACTGAAGGATGAGAAGAATAGCTGAAAATACAACTATGAATAGTCCTTGCTCAACATTCATTTGTTCAAAGACTGTTTGAAATTAGTGTTGAACAAAGGGACATAGGATTTGGCCAAATTCTGGCCATTGCAGTGCTCCTGCAGTCACATTAATAAAATTTGAGCACACTTGGGACCATCTGCATTTACAACTACCATTTACCTACCAGCTGCTACCAACTGCCCCGGTACCTGGCCTTGCCCCTCACCACAGCTGTGTGTGACACATTGTACGTGCCACTACTGAAACAGCTGGGCCCTCTTTTGTGCCACCTTCTTTCACACCAGTACAGCTGCAGTTATTCTCTGCCATGGCCACGATCTTTGTTTGCGTGCGAGCCAGCATCTTAATTTGCAGCTAGGGCGAAAGACGATGGCATGAAAGAAGGTTGTGCCAAGTATGTAGTAGTACATGTTGCAGCAGTTAGCAGGACTAGGCAGCAGGGGCAGCTAGTGGCAGTGGATTGGCAGGCAGCCAAAAGGACAGAGATGTGAGGCAGCTGGGGGAAATTCAAGAGGAAGCTGTCTTTACCTTCCTAGACTCAAGACTGGAGAGAGTAACTGGCTCAAAGTCAGTAAGCCAGCTTACATGCCTAAAGCCCATGTCACACTGCACCAACGGATGCAAAGAGGATGTAAAATGGAGAAAAATGCTTGCCATCCGTTGGAA
>BHFT01047950.1:0-14155 GCA_004320025.1 Laticauda laticaudata | reverse complement strand
TGGATGGATAGAGAGGAAGCAAAACGGAGGCAGTGAGTACAGAACGGAAGCATCACGTTAACCAATGGATGGCAAGTTTTTTTCTCCGTTTTACATCCTCTTTCCATCCATTGGTGCAGTGTGACAGGAGCTTTAAATGTTTTACCTTATGATACTTGACGAATGTATCTTTTTTTTAAATAAACTTTATTTGTCTGTATCTTTTAAAAACAAAACAAAAAATTATCATAATGTTAACAGTACTGTGACATCAATCTCATACATTTCTATCTTTTGTGCATATTTACAAATATATACAATTTTATATGAATGTATACATTTAGTCTATTGATTGCTTATCTTAAATTCCTTCATTTTCTATCTGTCTTAATTCAATCCAATTGTATCATTCCCCCCAAATTTTAAAGTATTCAGACTCAACTTTCTCTTGTAACATTATAGTCAGCTTGTCCATTTCAGCACGTCATAATTTTTGAATGATCAGTTCATCAGGGGACATACAGTTGTGCTTCCAGCATTAAACATAAGCTATTCTGCAGCCATTAAATGTGTAATACAATATATTTTATGTTTTTTCCGTATTTCTTTTTGAATATCCGTAACAAAAATAATTCTGGTTCCAGTTCTATTTGTTCCTTAAGAATTTCTTGCAGCCATTATTTAATTTTAAACCAGTAATTCTGGGATTCTGGACAAGACCACCACATGTGAAGGCGCCTTCTTTCTTTCTACATTTCCGAAAATGATGGATTCACGTTGAGATATATCTTCGCCAATCTTGCTGGGGGTAGATGCCATCTATAGAACATCTTATAAATGTTCTTTATCTGATGCCGAATTTGTTAATTTGTAGTTTTGATTCCAAATACTTTCCTATTCTGTGAAATATATATTATGTCCTATGTTTTGAGCCCAAACTATCATACATCCCTTAACAATTTCTTCTTCTAATTCTACCTCTAATAAATATTTATAAATTTTTGTAATACTTTTTTCATCTGGGCCTGTTAGAATTTTATCCAATTGTTGTAATTCCAAGTATATTCCAAAATCTTCAATATCTTTTTTATATCTATTTTGTAACTGGAGATATACCCACCAGTCAATATATACCCGTTGGTTTTGGAGATCCTGATTTGATTTTAACTTCCCATGTGCATCTAAAACATCTTTGTATTTTGTCATTTTACATAGATCCAGATTACTCGGATGTATCATAGCTTCCATCATAGATAGCCAGATCAGAATTTTCATATAATATCTCAATATTGCCACATTGAGAGGTAACATAGTATTCACAGTACTGTTAAGATAAAAATGCCATTGGCTTGCCATTGAAGTCTAGTGTCATAAAGATGAACAGTTCTATGACAACAGCAATGTTTTTGCTAATATAACATAATGGAATAACCAGATATAATTAAGCTCTTGATTTCTGTAATTTACTTTGGACTGCAAAAATATGTATGACAATAAACACAAAGTAGGCCACAATCTTTAGCAAGTGGGTCATGGGTGATTTGATGGGTCACTAAATGGGCTATAGAGTGATAGTGTTTTAGAGCATGAAGGGTTACATAGCAGCTGTTGCCTCTTTTGTTTTCCTGGGATTGCACAATTGTCATCCACAGGTGCAGTATGATCATGGAAAAGGATACATTTGATTTTAACAATTATGAACTATGTTTGCTACGCAAGAATATAGAATAATATAGAATAACATAGGTGGAAGGGATTTTGGAGATTTCTAGTAGTCCAACTCCTGCTCAAGCAGGAGTTCCTATATCATTTCAGACAATGGCTATCCAGTCTCTTCTGAAAACTCTTCAGCAATGGGGCATCCACATTGCTTCTGAAGGCAAGACATTCCAAGACATTCACAGTTCGGAAATTACTCTTCAGTTCTGGATCACTTTTCTCTTTGGTTAGCTTCCATTCATTGTTTTTTATCTTGCCTTCTGGTCAATAGTGGGCTGCTGGGTGGTCGGTGGAGTTCAGGTAAACCCCTAGCTATGATCTCTGGCTGCACCCCCCCATCTGCCCTTGTGTTATGCTTCCCCTAAATAACTTTCCCCCTGCCCAGGATGTCCAGGTGAATTCTCTGCTGTCCTACTGTACTCACGGGAGCTGCCTGAGTCGATTAGCTGTCAGTTTGTACCTGTGTTTCAGCCCTAAAGTGGCACATGTGAGCGAAGCAAGTGCACATACTCACAACCAGCAAACCCCTTGTCAATGAAAGCGCAGCCCACCTCTGCTTCTGATGCTTTCGAAAATCTTTGTGATACTCCTCAAATATTGGAACACTGCTATGATGTCCCCCCTAGTCCTTCTTTTCTCTAAATTAGACATATTCAATTCCTGCAACCATTCTTTATACATTTAAGCCTGCAGCCTGATAATATTCTTGTTGCTCTTGTCTGTACACTTTCTGGAGTCTCAACATCTTTTTTTATATTATGGTGACCAAAATTGGATGCAGTATTCCAAATGTGGTTTTACTAAGGCTTTGAAAAGTAGTACTAATACTTCACACGATCTTGATTCTATCCCTTTATTAATGCAACCTAGGATTACATTGGCTTTTTTGGCTGCTGCCGCACACTATTAGTCCATATTTAAGTGATTGCCACTAAGATTCCAAGATCCCTCTCACAGTATTAAGTCAATTTTTGTCCAGTCTGTACCTGTACAAATATTTCTTTTGTTGCCTAAGTATATAATCTTACTTTTACCCACATTGAATTTTGTTTTGTTAGATAGAACCTAATGTTCAAGTCTGTCAAGATTATTCTAGATCTTGAGCCCCTTAATTACCAGTACGTGTCCCTCTTTGTATTTTTTGTACTTATCCTTGTCTTTCAATTGTCTGTTCAACCATATTGTTTTTTCCTTGTTTTTCTTTTTCAGTGGTATTAAACTGGATTGAGCTTTTATGATCATATTTTTTCAGAGTTTCCCAAGCTTGAGTTGGCTTCCCCTTTAAGATTTTCATACATGGGATTTCTTGGAGTTTTTCAAAATCAGCTCTTTTAAAAACTAAGATAATGGTTTGATTATGTTCTGTTGCTTGTGTCTGTATTATATTGAATTCTAATAGGACATGGTCACTCTCCTCTAAAATTCCTGCAACTTCAGTCTCCTCTATCATTTCTTCTCTTTTAGTAAGAATGGGGTCAAGTAATTCCCTCTTCTACCATTTGGGTGACAAAATTGTTAGCTAGAATTCAATGATGATCTGAATGAATCCAATGATGATCCATTGGTGATTCGAAGCACCTTGTTTCTTTCAAATACAATGTGCTGTACTGTCAATATAGTACAGTGGTATCTCAATACTCATTGTTGATTGTTGATTGGTTCCAGGAGATGCAATGAGTACTAAAAATGATGAGTACTAAATAATTTTTTCCCATAAGGAATAATGTAGTGAATCAGAGGCATCCAACACCAAGAAGTTTTAGCTTGTGAATTGAGTACCAAACAAACAATAAATACCAGGACAAAAATTTTATATCAAATTGTAGTACCAAATAATACCAAATCTGATAAGTTCCAAAACAGATAAGTACCATAGTACCACTGTAATTGTGCAAGACTGATTCTTTCCAGACATAATAACATACAAAAATAACCAAAGGAATGCCAATCTATAGAAAAAAATTAATGCATATAACTTCTCCATGGCAATTTCCTCATTGCTACAAATGCAAGCTTCCATTATAAGCAACTGTCTATTTCTAAGAATAATAATGAAGCAGGTGTAATTTAAAGTGATAAAAGAATTTTTTTCCTTTCATGTGTTTATATTGCTTCGCCTTGAGAAAGATCTTTGCTATCTATTGTAATGTACTGACAATAAGTCAACTGCTTTATTCTCACCTTTACGTGATAACTGGATTTTTCAAGCATGAGCAGTTTTTCAGTCCCAAGAAAATAACTTTTCTCTTCTAATTTTTTTTAGGATTATCTTTAGCCTCAATATGATCAAATTGGAAGAGAATTGGGACTTATTTCTAGAACAAAGTATACAATATTCAAGTCTGAATTATGTCCTTGCATAGACTGAAAGCAACTTTAAAAGTTTTATTACTATTGATACTGTGTTTGATTTAGCCAAAAGATTAAGAAGCGATATTGAAAGTACTGACAAATATTATTATCCATTTTTAAGAGGACAATTCATAGGCAAACTTTACCACAAAGTTAGCAAGAAAGATATTTTGTTTAAGAAATAAATATGAAGTCCATAACACATGCTTGTGTGCTATTTTTAAAAACTGTTTTAGAGAAAGGGAAAATTTGATTTAGTTAAGCAACAGACTAACAGTTGTAAAAAATGATTGTGGAACACTCTAATGATTCAAAACAGAAATCAAACTCAAAAACCAAAACAAATGTGTCAAAAATACATATGCAAATTAGCATAAACTCTAAAATTTCTCTTAGGGCACTTAATAATCAACACTGTCCTCACTATAGGTAGTTTTTAACTTATTACCACAGCTAAGCCAGAATTATGTGCAAAATTGTAAATTTTATCAATCCAATTCTGTGACATTGTTTTGTAATTATTTTGCTTTGCAAATTTGTTAATTCAATCTCCATTTTCATTAAGTGAATGCTGCAGTTCTTGAGTAAACACAAGGTCAGCAATGGCATTTTTACCAGAAAATGGAAGTAATTGCTAATTCTGTCAAAATTAAAAAAGAACTATAATTATTATAGTTGTCAGATTAAAGGACCCTGCAAATGACTATAAATGCCAGATGCCTAGCACTCAAAATGTGATCATACGGCTACAAGGAAACGGTGGGAACAGAATTTCAAATCTGTACTGTAAGTATCTTTTTGGGTGGGGTCCATTGTAAGTTTGAACCATACTTAAGCAACCACTTGTAAAGGGCCTGTCACATTGGCCGACGGATGCAAAACATTTGTAAAAAGGACACAGCGGACAAGAAAATGTTCCATCCGTTTTTGTTATCGCGCTCTCAAAAGTGGCCCGCGAATTTGCATAACCAGAGCGGACAACAATGGAAAGGAACGGACGGGGGGAGGAACGTAGCCGGATGGAAGCGGATGCTTCCCACGGAAGCCTAGTGGATGGAAGCGGGATATGGAGTGGATGGAACATCCCGCAGTGGCTTCCGGGGGAGCCACAGCGAAGCAGAGTGCAGCGGAAAGACGGATGCCTGAGCGGATGGGCGAGAGGATGACAGCGGACATGTTCCAGAGCGGAGCCCTAGCAGAAGCCTAGCGGATGCATGAACAGCGGTTCACCACTGCGCAGGTTTGCTTTGAGGTAGGGATGCATTGCATCAGCCCGCCGGATATAAAGGTGAAGCATTAGTTCAGACAAAGCAAGGAATCATCATTCAGAGGAAAGACCTGCTTGCAGACAACAGCTCGCAGACCCAGTCCAGCCAGAACCTTAAACTCGCAACACGCATTTTCAGGGGGAGAAGAGAAGCCTCTGCTATCTGCTTGGGCCAGAGCTGGCAAGAGGGAGAGGGCCACGCATCCGCACCCCTGGCCCTGACTCAGCTTCTGCTGCTGGGGCTTATGACTTCTTCTGGTGCTTGGAAGTTTCTGTCTGGTCCCAGCTGCTCCTGGTGCTAGTGGTTCTGCGCTGTAGCTGTACTCTGCTGGTGCTTCTAGAGCTCCTGGTGCTGGGGCTTCTGCTGGGGCTTACTTCTGCTGGCGCTGCTCCCTGGTGTGGTGCTTAACTGCTGCGTTTGCTCAATTTACATACTGTGGGCTGCCTCTTCAGTGCTTTGGGATTAGTGTTATCTGCTGGTGCTTACTCTGCTGGTGCTGGCTCCTGGTGCGCTGGTCCTGCCTGTCGGTGGCTCCTGGTCTGCTGGTCCTCTTGGTCCGCTGTGCTGCTGGCGTGCTGGTGCTTACTTCTGCCTCTTGCTTGCTAGACAATACTATAGGTGACTATTTGCCCCTTGGTTGCATATATTAGCTGGTCCTGAGCTTTTGCTGCAACTGTTGTTGCTTGTTCTTCGTTATATGTTCTGCCTTGTATATAAGCTAATGATGTGGGAGGAGGGCAGCTCTACCCTACAACCTTGAAGCCCTCTGATGAGGGCCCATATGGCCCTGCGCCAGAGGGAGGAAGAGGCAGATCATTATTTCTCTTAAAGAACACTCCGCGTTTTGTAATCGTTGAGAGTAACGTGCAAGCTACTAACAAATTCGAAGAGAAGAGACATGAGCGTTATGAGTTACTCTTGCTGAAATGGCTTAGGGATCACGAGTATCTAGGCGAAGGGACACAGGCTCTATCAAGACAACCAAAAGGAAGCAGGCTGCTTGGAGAGAGCAGGCGGAGAAGCCTGGGCTACACTTTCAGAAGGTGCTCCTCGCTGGTTGAAGCAACATGCCACCTGTACGGGGAAGCTGCACTGCAAGCAATCTGGCAGGCAGCGTCAAGCCTGATGGACAGAGAGACCTACGTGATGGCAAGTGCAGGCTTCTTGGAGGGTGAGATATCCGCCACTGAGGAGCAGCCCCTCTCACAACCCTCTCTCTCAGGGCCAGCCCGCTGAGAGCCAGTCCTCTTCTGGCCAAGAGTCAGCTCCTGTGGTCCAGGCAGGTATCTATGGAGCGTGCCACGATGGAGAACCGCCGACGAGCTGCACTACCCATGGTGGAGCACGTGGAGGACCCCTGATGCAGTGGAGCAAGAGAGGGGGCACTTTCCACCACAGGCCAACACATCCACACCCCAGGTTCCACCTCCACAGAAGGACCAGAGAGGCAGACCAGAAGCAGCAGAGCCACACTGTCCTGCGTGGAGATCAGGGACACCTGCAGAAGCAGCGTAGATCTCCCTCTGCTCCAACTGATAACATCCTGGCGTCCCATTCTCCAACCACAAGCCCTTCCTCACCTATGTCAAACCAGAACCCTCGTGAACATGTCGGAATCACAAGGGGGTACCAGGTGGCCAAAGGACAGGTTCACACGGTTCTTCTTCAAAAACCTCCAGACCCAGCTGAACCTGCTCCCACCCAGTCCAGCCTGTCCTCCACCCCAGGTGATGTCACGACCTTCAAAAGGCTTTTCCAACAGCCCTCACCTACCAAGGCTAACGGCTCAGGAGCTCCAGCAGCACAGGCAGCCCTTCCCAGTCCCAGGCACAGGTACATCGTACGCCACCGGTCCACCCAATGCACGATGCACCCATGCACCAATGCCAGCCATGCCACAAATGGCCACCCATGTGCCACACGATGCCACTACACGGCTCACCTCGCTCAGCTGCAAACCAGAAATCCCTACCATGCTCCTTCCTCCACCGCACAGGCCAAGCCGGCCTCAGAGTTTCCTGTCATCAAGTATTGGGGCTGACACCCACATGTCCTGGAGGAAGGGGCTTTCAACATCAACGGACTGAGCCAGCTTTCTGAGAGCTTTCCTCACACAACCATCCCTGTTTGTCCTCTCGGGGCCAGGCACCAATGACGCCTCAGACGAGCACTCCGCAGCAGCACTTCCACACACCTGGACCCTTCACCCCTGAGACTGGCACACCTCACAGTGACCAAGAAGAGTGCCAGAGACTGGGTGGCTACACTGTTGACTTTATCTTTGCTTTGGACACTTGCTTGGGTCATTTTTCTTTTACAGCTTGTTATGAATAAAGATTATCTTTGCTTCACATACTTGCTTCATTTATTTTTATTAAATAAAGTCTTGGTGGAAACTTTTAGAAAATGGTTTAAGCCTTTGCATGCTTTTGTGGATGGGTAAGGAATAGGCAATGGAATGGGCAGGGATACCTTTGGGATGGATAATAGTATTGTGGGATGGGCAGGGATCCTTTATTTTTTTTTTGGATGGGTTAATAACCTGTGGATGGGCAGGGATACCTTTTGGGATGGGTAATAGTGTGGGATGGGCAGGGATACCTTTGGATTTGGGTAATAGCTGTGGGATGGGCAGGGATACCTTTGGGATGGGTAATAGCTGTGCGATGGGAGGGATACTTTGGGATGGGTAATAGCTGTGGGATGGGCAGGGATACCCTTTGAAATGGGTAATAGCTGTGGGATAGATAAGCCTCCAGTGCAAGCATAGTGGGACTGTATGGTCCAACCCCTAAGGTGCCACCTTTGGCCTTTATTATCAAATAACAATGTCAATCATTGATCCACACATTTCAAAATAAACACAAACTCTTTATTAAAATGCGCCTGCTTCATTGTAGGACAACTCACATACATGGTTCAATCTCAATGCAGTGTTGATGAAGACAGGGGCTGAAGGAAAACATCCATTAAGCATCTATCTTCGCTGTCTTAGCACAACCATTTCACTCGCTCTCTCCAGCTAGGAGAGCATACGCTTGCATCCAGTGTCAAGAGCGCCTTGCGCTGCTTCATCTTCCCTTCATGTGAAGCTCTGTTGGGGCCTTGCACATCCACAGTGTCTATCTAGTGTTTTGTACCTTAGCGGCGGTTCTCAATTCACCAAAGGAAACATCCAATGTCCCGCATTGCCTTGTTGATGTCACAGCCTGTTCTGCAACACTAGGTAGCCTGGGTGCGGCATAAGAGATTGTGCATAAGAGATGCGCAAGTTTTCCCACGATCTGCCCTCACAGTCCTCTGGGCGAAGCTAGCCTGCATTGTTCGTTTGGGTTCGGGGTTGGAAGGGTGTGGCGTGGAAGCACCGGAACCTGTTGGCCTTAGGGATGCCACACAGGATTCTCCCACCACTCTCGCTTGCCCTGGATCGGGAGGCTGTAGTTGAAGATCCTCAAAATCGCTTCTGTGGTAGAAGGCATCTTGGAAGGTAGGGCTAATAAGATGAGGTTTTAGATTTCTGAAGGGAGATAGGCAATCATCCCAACACGATGAAGTAGGGCACATCTTTGTGTGTCGTATGGGGTCATGAACAGCAGGGTTCTCCGGAATCAATGGGTTAAAGCTCCATATGAGGCTCCTGTGTTCCTTAGCTCCTCACTTGAGGTGACTGGTGTTGTATACCGTGGAGGCATTAATATCCTAAAAATGAGAACAACGTGGTGCCTGAAGCATCGATGTGGAACATTTGAACTTGTATCAGACATTGACCAAATTGGCGTTAAGAGGATGTATGCTAGAAGAAGGCCCTTGTAGTTGAAATAAAAGTAGGTACCCTTAGTTGGCTGGAGTTTGTAGGCCACGGTGCTTCCCCATCTATGGCTCCAACTGTGGTGGGGAAGTTCCACTTCTGATACCATCGCTCTAAGGATACTTTCTTCAGCCTTCTCTTCTCCAGTGTTGAGGTGTCACTAGCGTTAGGAGCCATTCCTGCAGGTGATTCTGGATGATCTGGCCTCCACCACTATCTTCTAGTATCACATAGTTGATCGCGCTAGTAACGTGTGGGACACATCCTTTCTTATTCAGCCAGTACTGCATCTCCTGTTAGGTGGTCCCCCTGAGGCCAGGTGGCGCAGAGTCAGTGCCACCTTGACCCAAGAGAGAGATCCAAAGGACTGTGGCCTTGGAAGAATGGTGCCTCACTGCTTGTCAAAATCCTGGGTCATCAGACGACATTCTCAATGCAGACTTACGTGACAAATATGGACTAAAGAGAAGGCAACACCTCTTATCGAAGTTCCTGGAATGCACGAGGGTCTTCGTTCCTCCACTAAAAAGCAGCTCCACACATAACAGCTTGTTTGTATTAGTACAACAGTTCTTCTGCATACCTGGCTGCTTCATTTTTTGGCGATCCATCTTGCAGTAACCCTAGAAGCTTCTATGGATTTCATCACTACCGTTTTACTTCGGCATAGAACAGGTTGAAGAGCCCTGTAAGAGGGTTCGCACTGTTGTAAGAACGATGGCGGCTACCAAAGGAGTGTGTTGAATGATCCGTGGTGGAGCATGACTGGATGCTGTGGAAGGAAGAGCCAGATGAAGGCTGAAGAAGGTCTGCACACGCAGGGCCGGTGGACTGGAAAGTGAGATCCAGGTGAGTTCTCCCCCTTTTATAGGAAATATAGGTTTTCCGCAAGGATGTCCTTTTGCATCCTCTAGACATCCTGCAGACATTTTCCTAAATATCCGAGATAGGTCCCTTCTGCGAACGTTTTTTCGCGTTTTATGCTTTGTATGCCGAGCTGCATCGCGCTTTCATGCCTTTCTACTACGTCCAATGCTACTACACTTTGTGTCCCGTATCCGCATCCGTTTTGGCTTCCTCCTTGTGTCTGTTTTTCCACTGGAGCAGAAATGCAAGTTGCCCGGATGCACAGCGGCCGCCTAGCGGATATAGGGACGCATAAACAGTATGACAATGAATGTAGAACGGATGTTCCCCGTATGCGTTGCAGATCCAGAATGGACGCGTTGGATACATTATCCGTCTGTCTTTCAAAAAGTTTTGTGCAGCTCAAACTTTTGACCGAATGAAATGTTGAAATGTCAATAGACGGATGCTGGACGGATAGAGAGGATGAAAAATGGATGCAGTGAGTACAGAACGGAAGCATCGCGTTAACCAACAGACGGCAAGTGTTTCTCTCCGTTTTACATCCTCTTTCCATCCGTTGGTGCTGTATGACAGGGGCTTAAGTCAAGGATTACTTTATTTTGTACTGAGACTACTCTTTAAAGAATGGAGCTACTATCATGATTTATTAGATATTTTGGCAGCACATTTTCTTCTGAATGCCAACCAAATTTAACTGCCAAACTTTAAGAGATTGTTGCCCTGTCTCAATGTATTCATTTATTCATTAAGATTAACACATCTAAATGATTAATTAAAACCAAAATTTTTAGAAAATAAAAGTTAGCAAGTGACTGTTGCACCTGCCTCAAAGAAACCCTGGACACAGAGTTCTGGAAAGCCAGATAGCAGAATAACCAGATAACCTTAAAGTAAAAGAATTGTCAAGAGTACTAAAGAAAAACAGATATAACTGCCAAGTCATATATAATTGTCAAATTTCAGAAAGGCATTTTAATGCTAATCAGAGATAAAAATGTAACTTTGACCATTTTGGAACTTAATTCTCAAATCAAGTTATAGCCACAGGTGGGATTCTACTGGTTCTCACTGGTTTGCCTGAACAGTTATTTGATTGCTTATGCAATTCGGATAACCAGCTAAAAATAAAGTGCAATGGAGGCTTTTTCTTTCTCTCTGCCTTCAGTTAACAGCTCCGAGAAGATAGCCAAGAACCACTTAACAGTTGCAGCTGGAATGCAGCTGATACATGCTGAATCAAGTCAATAAACAACAGAAACTGACAGGATTAGAAAAGGGAAACCCATCAATCACTCATCTAGGGATGGGACTACAAACATTTTCATTATAAAGAGTATTAAGTAACACTTCTGTGATCAGCTGATTCTCTATGGAGTTCCCTNATGCAGCTTGATCATACAGGCCATGAATTTAATGCATGTGTGGTCCAGCCAGCTGTATTGCTTCTGCTGTGAAGCACTCAATTTAGAACATAGAGAATAATGGAGTTGGAAGGGTTAATGGCTTTTGGCAGCACACCCAGGCTTTCAATTAGCATGAGTGTCTGCTCTTAATTTCCCTAGCAGCTGCTGAATTTGCTTTGAGGTTGACTTTTTTTTAAAAAAGGAGAATGACTGTTTTAAGTTTTCTGCATTGTTTTAGTGGTTCCTGGCACTGTCCTTTTGGGGTGTACTTCTCTCACTCTTTTTGAAAGCCTCTAGTGATGGAGCATCCACAACTTCTGAAGACAATTTCCTATTCCATTGATTGATTGGTCTCACCCTTAGGAAATTTCTCCTTAGTCCCTTTTGAAAATCAAACTCAAATTCTACAACTCCTTTTGAAACTCTTCTACCTGATTCCACAGTGTCACAATATCAGATCAATTGGGTGCCAAGGATCCATTATGCTTGCTTTTCATTAAATCATAAACTTCTGGATAAAGAAAGTTGGTACATTCCCAAAGAATGGAGATACTACCAGGGTGAGGGTTGGTAGTGATGGGCTCAGATTAACAAATTATATGGATAAAAGAAGCCAGCATATTTCCCATATCTGCTCTGGAAGACTGTTTTTGCAATAGTTTATCTGTAGATAAACCTTGAGTAGAATGCCAGAAGCTGAGGATGAAATATCAAGTTCTCAGCGTCAGGGAGAGATTGCCAAGGGGAGGAGAAATCTTCAGTGTGCTGAGAGAATGGACCTAAAATTGAACATCTCCTGTAGCTGGAATCTTCCCTGCTGTTTTTCTCATTAACTTTTTCGGGAAGCCAGCAGAGAGGATTGCAAATAGTGTTTACATGATTGCAAGGTATTTGGCAACTGGTCATAATTACATACAAGCTGCCAAAGCGCCTAAAACATTATTTGACAAGGGGGGCTGGCATAATATTTTATGATGCCCAGAAGTGCTTTACAAGCCATAAATCATTGAGACTGCAAACTGATGTTAAACAACCAGTTGTAAATCAAGGATTACTTGCAATGTAATTTAAATGGGGGTGAAGTGAATGATACGAAATTTGTAACTGCTATAAAGACCAGAAATAACTTCTTTAAATATCATTATTCTTTTGTTTATTTTTATACTTTTCCCTTTAATTTCCCTTTCATTTGTTTCTTAATTTCATTTTTTAAATTTTTCATGCTTTATCTCTATAATCACTAAAAATTATATCTGAAAATAACAAATTCTATCATTTATGCTAATTTTCATTATATAATTATACATTATCAAGCAAATAGTTCATTCTTGTTAATTAACTTCACAAATGATGTATCTCATTTGTACTGATTTATTTCATGAATGATATAAAATTACCACAAATTTAGCTATTTCAGATGCACTGAATTGTTGGTTATTTTGCAGAGATGCTCTCTGGTGTACTACGTCCAAAGTCTTCTGAGTAAAAGTCAATTGCATTTTTAAACTTTGCTTTACTAGACTAGACTAGACAAGACTAGAATCTGGATGGGATCTTGGAGATCTTCTAGTCCCGTCCCCTGCTCAAGCAGGAGAACCTTTACAATCTCAGACAAGTGAGTGTTCAGCCTCTTTTTAAAAACTTCCAGTGATGGAGCGCCCACGATTTCTGAAGGCTAGCTGTTCCACTGGTTAATTGTTCTTACTGATAGGATGTTTCTCCTTAATTCCAGGTTGATTCTCTCTTTAATCAGTTTCCAACCATTATTTCTTGTCCTGCCCTCTGGTGCTTTAGAGAATAATTTGACCCTCTTCTTTGTGGCAGCTCTTCAAATATTGAAATACTGCTATCCTGTCACCCCTAATTCTTCTTTTCTTTAGTCTAGCCAGACCAAAAACCTGCAGCTCTTTTTCATATAGTTTAGTTCCCAGACCTTTGATTATCTTAGTTGCTTTCTCTGAGCTTTTCCCGAAGTTTCAACATCTTTTTTGAAGTTTGATGACCAAAATTGGTTGGAGTATTGTCTGTCTGTCCGTCTGTCTATTAACATCATAATCTCAATTTAATCAGACCATAACAATATTGTCATATTATGTCAAAATGCAACAGCTGTCATCTGACTATGGAATTTCATAGTTATCTACATTTTAATGGATTTTTTTCTGTTTAAATTCTTTCTGTTATCCAGTATAGAATTATTAAAAAAATGTGATACTGCATTTATTGTATATCATGAAAATGTGAAAAATGTATTTGCACATGAAAAGTATATCATTTGTTTGAAAGGTAATATAACTATTCTGTCTCACAAAATTAACAACTTACAGGTTATGTTTACTCAAAGTTACTAGTGTGCTCTTCCAATTTCATAACATTCACAAAATCATGAGAAAAAAATTTATTAGATGTAACTTCTTTTTTAGCCCTATAGTAGTCGAAAATGTAGGATTTCAGAGCACCATAAAATCTATTAAATATTAATAATTAAATTTATTTGATAAATGTATTATTTCATGAACTCTATTATTAATAGATTTCCAGATATTCCAAAACTCAGAGCACAGATTCTCAGAACTTTAAAATTTTTCAGTCATCTCCTATTCTCTTTGATTTCCATTGTACTTTTACACTAGAATATAAATGCTATTAAATGGCGATCCAGCTTGGTAGAATGGTTAAAACCCCGGTCACACTGCACCAACGGATGCAAAGAGGATGTAAAACGGACAAAAAAGCTGGCCATCCGTTGGTTAACG
>BHFT01047948.1:0-18393 GCA_004320025.1 Laticauda laticaudata | reverse complement strand
GACTCAGCCTTCCATCCTTCTGAGGTGGGTAAAATGAGGACCCAGATTGTTGGGGGCAATAGGCTGATTCTGTAAACCACTTTGAGAGGGCTGGAAAGCACTACAAAGCAGTATATAAGTCTAATTGCTATTGCTATTATAACTTTAATATTATGATTATTATTACTTGGTTGATTTGCATGTACAGTGAGAACTTATGCACTGGAGATAAATTCCTTGTTGTATATATCATACTTGGCCAATAAACCTATTGTATGCTCTTCTGTTCCGTTCCTTTCTGTTCAGTTCCATTCCATTCTCTATTGTCCTATTCTATACTATTCTATTCCATTCCATTCCTTTCTTTTCCTTTCCTTTCCTTTCCTTTCCTTTCCTTTCCTTTCCTTTCCTTTCCTTTCCTTTCCTTTCCTTTCCTTTCCTTTCCTTTCCTTTCCTTTCCTATCCTATCCTATTCTATTCCATTCTATTCCATTGCATTCCATTGCATTGAATTACATTCTCTGTTGTTCTATTCTATTCTATTCTATTCTATTCTATTCTGTTCTGTTCCATTCCATCATATTCTATCCCATCATCTTCCTGTCTGTATTACATATTACCCAGCTTATATCTACTTTGGTGACTGCAATTCTAAGTAATGGTGTGGACCTTTGAAGCCTTGAATGTTTGTCTCCAAGAGGTCTGAAAGTCTGGTAATACCTTGCAGGGAAGTAACATAACCTTTATAAGAGTTTGATTTAAGAGAGAAGAGAGGAAGACAAAGAAAGAAAGAGATGATAGACAGACAGAGAGACAAATGATCAAGACAGAAAGACAGAGACAGATAGAGATAGACAGACAGATGACAATTAGATGATAGACTGGTAGATAACTTAGAGACCAGCTAGAAACCAGCCGACAGTAAATTCTAGTCCCATTTTAGGCATGAAGCCATCTGGATGACTTTAGGTCAGTCATTCTCTTTCATTTATGAAATCTTGCAAAGAAAATTATTGTCCAGGCAATTACCAGCAGTTAACATTGACTTGACAATGCACAAATGATAGATAGATGGTAGATAGACACATAGATAGATAAAAAACAAACAAACATAGATAGATAAATAGATATAGATAGATAGATAGACAGACAGACAGACAAAGACAGACAGACAGACAGACTCTTGCCTCCAGCAGCCACTCCATTCATTTTGATGATCTGGAAAGCTAAACGGGGTCAACCTTATTGGTTATCAGAGGAGAAGTCGGAGGCTTTGGGAAGTCGGAGGCTTTGCCTAGACTAGCAGATCAAGAAATACAGAAAGCAGAAAGGAAAACCACTTCCTTTTCATTCTTGAGAAAATAGCATGAACCTGTCCATTCATTCAACAGGAAGTCAGCTCAGTTCAGAGGAAACCTGCTTCACATAGATAGACACTAGTGTAATGCAGTACTTCAGCTTCAGAAGCAAAACCACAGTGCTTTGGAATAGGATGGGAAAATATGAGATTCTAAGAAAAGATACACTTGATTCAAAGTGTTGCATACAGGGGCTGTTGAAAGAAATATCCATCTGGTTAAGTTCCAAGTGAGGAGAAAGACACTGGAAACATGGAGGCTGATTGGAAAGATGGTTTACTGATGAAGCAGAATCACATGAGTTTGAGGTCCTGGTGCAGCTGATCACACAGAGTGGAGAGTGAGGGTTATTTATAGCCTGTTTGGGCTTTGAACTTGAGTTTCATGTTCCTGTGTAAGGGAATGTACACAGGTTGCTGTCAAAATCCCATCCTAGGAGTTTGTCTGAGATAAGTTTGGTTGAAGTGCTGATGCAATGAAGGGGCTTGTTGTGCAATTTCTATTATGGCCATAGCGTTGTCCTAATTTTTGATCTTGAGTGAAGGCTAATCTCCTCACCCTGAGGCTGAAGGTGTTTGATTTTGTAGATAGGATGGCCCAGGCTTTCTGGGGCCATTAAGAAAGGTGGGGGCTGCTTTCCAAGAGCATGTTTCTCCTTTTCTCATCCAGGGAGGTTTAATATTCTGCCTTTTTAGTATTTCCTAGAATATTTCATTCTTCTAGGAGGGGGGTGGATTTCTACAGGGCTATACTCCAAAGTTGTCCAGGTCATCATTGTCCCAAAAGTGCTTTTTCAAAAGGCAACTGGACCTCCTTTGTTTTTCCTTGCAGATGTTTCACTTCTCATCCAATCATAATCTGGACAATAGAGAATCTCCATAGACATTTCTCTGAAGCACTTTTTAAAAAAAAGCAGGCTGAGGAATTCTGGAAGTTGAAGTCCACAAGTCTTAAAGTTGCTAATGTTGGAAACCCCTGGTCTAGTTCAGGGGTGTCAAACTCAATTTCATTGAGGGCCACATCAGGACTGTGTTTGGTCTTGGAGGGTCAGGGGATGGGCATGGCCGTGGTAAACGTGGCATGGGATTTGTGTCTGGGGGACCTGTGGTGGCCATGTGATAATGCAGGACTTCCCTGAGACCAGTGGTGGGATTCAAAAATTTTTACTACCGGTTCTGTAGGCATGGCTTGGTGGGCGTGGCAGGGAAAGGATACTACATTCTCACCCAATCCAGGGGGAAGATACTGCGAAATCTCCATTCCCACCCCACTCCTGGGGGAAGATTACCATCGGTTCTCTGAACTACTCAAAATTTCTGCTACCAGTTCTCCAGAACTGGTCAGATCCTGCTGAATGCCAACTCTGCCTGAGACCCTCTCTCACACTTATTATAATCTTCCTTCCTTTTCTTCTTTTTCCTTCCATCTTCATTCTCCTTTCTTCTTCCTTTCGCTCTTTCCTTATTTTTCCTTCCTTGCTTTCTTCCCATCTTCCCATCTTTCCTTCTTTTTCTTTGTTTTTCCTCTTTCTCTTTCTCCTCTCTTGTCCCTTCTTGGATGCTCAAGTGCAAGAGAGAAAACATTTATCCTTTTGTTTTGTTTTTAGTTTGTTTTGGTAGCCCTTTGCCAGCGAAAACAGAGCTCCCCCCCCCCACACCCCCGTTTTGCTAGCAGGAGACTTTTGTGGCTAAAAATGAGGTGCAGGGGAGCCATGTGTGGCTTCACTGAGCTCTATTTTTGCTGGCAGAGGCACCATGGGCAGGTCCTTTGCTGTTTCCAGGCCATTCCCTTGGGCCGGCCCTAAGCACCCCAGGGGCGTATCTGGCCCCATGCCTTGAATTTGACACCCCTGATTTAGTTACATGTAACTAATAAATTTCCCCAAAGTTGGCCCTTCTGGTCTTTTGCTGAAGGAACAGCAGCAAAAAGTGTTTTTTGTTTTTTTTAAAGAAGTGTTAGCCTTGAAAATTAACATAAATTTGCATGGAGTGTAATTTGCAAATACAAGTTCTTTATTTCTCTTGCAAATATAACATCTTCCTAGAGACATGTCCATATTTGCATGATGAGCTAAAGCAGACGTGACTGTCGTGTTGGTGGCATCCACTCCCACTTAGAAGTTCTCTCTGCATGTAGTTAATTAAAGGAGAGTAATCATGTTAACTGTTGATTCTCTTCTGTTTCTGCTTCAATGGGCAAAATTAAATTCTCTAACACAAGAGAAGAAGATCTGGCATTCCCACCCCCCACAGATTCATGAAAATCTCTGCGGATTTTCTTCTCTGCTAATCGACTGCTATATGTCCAAACAGGTTATTCTAAGTCTGCACTACTATTCAAGGGCAGCTTAGAACAGAATAGAATAACAGAATGGGAAGATACCTTGGAGGTCTTCTAGTCCAATCCCCTACACCACTTCAGACAAATGGTTGTCCAATCTTTTCTTAAAAACTTCCAGTATTGGAGAATTCACAACTTCTGGAGGCAAGTTGTTCCACTGGTTAATTATTCTGTCAGGAAATTTGTCCTTAGTTTTTGGTTACTTCTTTCCGTGATCAGTTTCCACCCATTGGTTCTTGTCCTGCCCTCAGTTGCTTTCAGAGAATAGTTTGACTCCCTCTTCTTTTTTGGCAGCCCCTGAGATATTGGAAGACTGCTATCACGTCAACCCTAGTCCTTCTTTTCATGAGACTAGACATACCCGGTTCCTGCAAATGTTCTTCATATGCCTTAGCCTCCAGTCCCCTAATCATCTTTCTTGCTCTTCACTGCACTCTTTCTAGAAAAAGACGCTAAACCTAAATTTCCTCCAAAAGATTGAAAAAACTCTAATTTTTAAGATGCTTGGAAGGGAAATTGATTAACACCAACTAGTAGTCAGATGTGATGAAATTCCTTAGTTCCACAACATATTAACAAACTTCACCATAGTTTCAACTGAGAAACTGTGAGCATTCTGGACCAAACCAGGTCCAAAAACACATTGGATAATTCCTGGGAACCTGGCACTTAGACAAATCATTCAAAGGAGACAATCAACAAGCCAAAAGGGAAACAGAACTGAACATTTCCTCACTAACAAATCAACACCCAGATGAGCAGAAAGTAACACCAATATTAACACTAGATCAATAAACAAGAAGTAAATAGTACCCCAATCAAGGAATTATCAGTTCACACAAACAAGCTAACAGTAGATAAAAGCTTACTCAAGGAACCACCAGGAACACTGCCATCAACACTGACAGGACAAGCCATTAGATATAAAAAGAGAGCAAGCCCCACTCCCTTCTAGCACTGAGGATATTACCTAGTTGAGTAATGAAATGTCTGCAAGAAAGCAATAAATTCAGAGAGCATCAAATGCTCCATAATTCAACCTTATGTTACACATATTTGGACACTAAATAGCCACTGTGCAAAACAATCATTTCTCACCCATTTCAACTGGATGGATGTGTGTGCATCAATGAGTAGAAGATACCTTCAAAAATTATTTCTCTTCTTTGATCAAATATTGTTTATGGATAATCTGCGGTGAACTGCTGAGATGTCTTTTGAATGCTATGAATCTTCATTCATCTTATTTCCATGGATATACAGCTTTGACTGACAATCACCAACCTTGACTCACAACAATTCATTTAGTGACCATTCAAAGTTACAACACTGAAAAAAACAACTGGCAATCCTTTTTCACACTTATGACCATTGCAGCATTCACAGGGTCACATGATCAAAACCCAGACACTTGGCAACTAGCCTATATTTATGATTGTTGCAGTGTCACGGGATCAACTTTTGTGATCTTCTGACAAGCAAAGTCTATGGAAAAATGAGATTCACTTAATAACCATGTTACTAACTTAAACAACTGTGGGGATTCATTTAACTACTGTGGTGAAAGAGGCAGAAGTGGGCAATAAAAATTTTAGCAAAGGGTTCTCTGCCTGGTTGCTGGGTGGGTGTGGCCATGGTGGGCGTGGCCTAGTCGGCCTCCTGCATCATGGCAGGAGGGACATTTTTGCTGTCCCCAGGCTCCGGAGTCTTTTCTCAAGCCTCCAGGACAGCGAAAATGGCCTCCAAGGGCCCCAGAGGCTCTCTGAAAGCTGGAAACAGGCCCATTTCCAGCTTTCCCAAACTTCTGGGAGGCCCACTTTTTGCCTACCCCAAGCCTCCATGTGCAGCCTGCATCCAAAACGGGCCACATGGGAGACTCCTGGGAGGGGAGGGGTGGTCGGGGCCAGCCAGGAGTGGGATTTGGGAGATACTCTGAACTGCACAGAATTTATAATTTTAAATAAATAAATAAATAAATAAATAAATAAATATTTAGCTAGGTGGGCAGGGCCAGCCAGGAGTGGGATTTGGGGGATACTCTGAACTGCACAGAATTTAGAATTTAAAATAAATAAATAAAACTTTAGCTAGGGGCTCTCCCAAACCCCCGCGAAGCCTCAGCAGCCCACCCCTGGAGAGAGGGCATAAAGTGGGGCAAAACTCACTCAACACTGTCTTCTTAGGACTAGAAACGTTAGGCTTGATTGTGGTCATAAATCTATGACTACCAAAATAGCTTTCAACTTTCAACTCCCAAAATCACATTATGGCAAATTCAGCACAAAATCATGGAATAATGGCAATACAATATTTTACTGCAAAACCTCCAGACAGCTCTGATGCATCATCAGAGCTAAGGATGACATCTCCTCGGAGCGGAGCTTGACTTCCCCATTTTATGAACCATCATTGTAGTTTCCTTGGAAACAGGATGCAAATGGTTAGCGGTTGTGTTCTCTGAAATATATCTTGATTTTCCACCATGCGAGTGGTCTCCTGTTCTAATCTTGGCTGACCTGACCTTAGCCTGAAATAAACCAAAGCTGGCTAGAAAATGCTTTTCAAATCTCACTGGTATGGGGTTCATCACAAGTCAGCACCTATCTCTCTCCTAGAAGAATGAAAATTTTGGGAATTTTATATATTTTATATATTTTGGGAAATATATAAAAAAGGCAGAATATTGTATTTTTCCAAAGGGAGAAATGGAGAAACATATTTTTAAAGACAGAAAGCAACCCCCACTTTCCTTAATAGCCCACAGAAGATGTCAACACTTAAGAGATAAAGAGCTTATTGAAAAAGGAAGAGCAAAGCAAATACTGCAGTAAGAAATCCATTCAAGATAGGATATTTTGAAATTCCCTGCAGCAAAGTCTGAACAAAGGCAGAATGGCAGGACCCCTCACTCAAGATCCTAAACAGGATAAAAGCCATTAAAGCCAGAATAGGAATTGCCCAACACTCTTTCAAACACAAGCCCCCTCATTGCATCACCCTTGGAGCAGTCCAAACTTCAACCAAACTTGGCAGTTCAGACAAACACCTAGGATTTGCAAATCCTCTTTTGGCTATAGAGTCAGCTATGACCCCTACATAACCCCTACTTGACCCCATAGGAATCTGACAACAGCCAATAGGATACATGTTCTAGCACAGGAATAGGAAGCTCAAGTGCAGAGTCCAAAGAAGTTATAAAAATCCACCCACAATCAACTCTATTTTCTCAAATCCATGAGGTCCTGTTCATCATGAAACCATCTTTCCAATCAGCCCCCATGTTTCCAGTGTCTTTCTCCCAGCTTGGAACTGAAGCAGATGGATTTTTCTTCCCACAGGTTCAAATGGGAAAAACTGGATGGAAAATCTCATGGTTGTCCCCATTGATAAGAATAAAAATATCATTAATCTAAATGTCTTGATTGCCTCAAAAAAAAAAAAAAACACCTAGTATTGAGCCACAAAATTGTCCTGTCTTCCTACATTACTTGCTTAACAATGCTCCAAAATTTTGCTTGCTTTTCCTGACGGATTTGGAAAAAACCTTTAAAAACTGATCTTTTTCTAACCAAGTGAGAATTGGATGTTTTTCAGTTTTGCATCCCTTTCTATCAGGAAAAGTGGTGAAGACAATAGAACAGTTAACTAATGGTATATAAGTGGTAAGTTAACTCAAACGATTTGCATTTGGGATGAAGAGTCCTCAGGAAATTTGTTTCACTAATGGGCTTTTTGCAAAACTAGCTGAGTGACTCAGTTGTCCCCTGCCCATTCCAAGAATGTTAGACTTTGTTACTGAAGCAGCTGAAATCCCACATCATTTGAGTTGGCAGGAGTACCTGCCAAGAAAGACATCCATAAACAAATAGCAGGCACCAAATATACCTATTTGCTGAATGCAACACTTTAGGGTCTCTGGGAAGTAAAGATGGAGATACAATAGTTCCTTGGCACTTGCTTTGAAACGCATTGAATTTGGTACTCAATGCATTTTGACACACACACAAAATTGTCTCAGTACCCACTGTTTGTTTGATACTCAACACACAAACTAGAATTTGTCAGTATTGATTGCCTTGTGCCTCACTACATTGTTCCTTATGAGAAAATTTTGTTTGATGCTCATCATTTTTGGTACTCAACACGCCTTCCAAAAACAATGATGCATACTTAGGTGCCACTGTAGATAGAACCATGGTCTCATTCATTTTAAAGACAGTTGCCATCTTTTAATGCCAACATAATGTGATTGGAAAATAGTGCAGTGTGAAGTGAGAGACAGACTATTCTAGATCGGTGTGTCAAGCTCATGGCGTCATATTGTCATCACGTGACATATTACGACTTTCTCCTCCTTCACTAAGTTTGGGGTGGGCATGGCTAGTGCAGACGCATCTGGCCCATGGGCCACAAGTTTAACACCCCTGCTCTAGATGTCAAGGATTAAGAACTGTGGTGGTGCAGTGGTTAGAATGAAGTACTGCAGGCTATTTCTGCTGACTGCCGGCTACTTTCAATTTGGCAGTTTGATCCTGACCGGCTCAAGGCTGACACAGCCTTCTATCTTTCCAAAGTCAGTAAAATGAGGACCCAGATTGTTGGGGGCATTATGCTGATTATGAAGAACTATGAAGTAATGTTCAGTCTTAGTGCTATTGCTATTACCTGTATTATTGCTATCATCTCCTTGCCCATACCATCTGTCGATACATCTAAATTCAGAAAATTGGCACATCAAACATAACTGTACACATTTGATTACCAAATAGATAAACTGATGAAAATAAATAAATTTGAGTGAACAGGGCTTACTTTTACTTGGGATTTATGCTGAGCCCAAGCAAACAATTACTCTATCCTAAATTCTTTTTTTTTTAAAGTCAATTTTCTAGAAATTACTGAAATTTTGAAAGAAAGATGGCTTCCTCTATTGCAGTGGTTCTCAATGTTTTATTCACCACAGATGCCCTTTAAATATCTTTTGTGGCCAGGGACTATGTCTACGGCTCCCAAGATTTCTCAGTGTTTAAATCACATTTCTTCAAGCCTTGTGATGATTACTGGTTAATAACCACTCAGCTATTGGCTCATCTGAAACAATAATTCAATATATCAAAATATTCATTGGCTCACCTCCCATTTCCAGGCAGATGGAGAAGAGAAGCGAAATTTTTTGTTCCTTGTCCAATCTCTTGAGAATGTCAGATAATTCGCCTTCCTCTTCCTCCTTCCTTTTGCTGGGCTCTGACAAGCGTTTTGGTTTCTCAAACTCGCTCCTTCAGTTGATACTTCCTGGAATGAAATGAGAAAATCTAGTTGTAATCCAGCCTGTTTTAAGCTCCTTAGTGCATGAAGAAGGCAAGGTAACTTAAGGACTGAATTAACAGGTTGCCAGAGGACTCTGTGGACAATGTGACATTAGTGGATTCTTTATCTTCTGTTACAAGACTTTCCTCCCTTTGAAGGAATACACGTGAAGTATTAAAACCATTTTATAAAGTCTCAATAAGACCACAATTGGGATAGGGCATCCAGTTTTGGTCACCGTATAAAAAAGATGTAGAGACTCTGGAAAGAGTGCAGAGAAGAACAACAAAGATGATTAGGGGGCTGGAGGCTAAAGCAAACGAAGAATGCTTGCTGGAACTGGGTATGTCTAGTTTGATGAAAAGAAGGACCAGGGGGCATGATAACAGTGTTCCAATATTTGAGGGGATGTCACAAAGAAGAGGAGGGTCAAACTATTCTCCAAAACACCTGAAGGCAGGCTAGAAACAGTGGATGGAAACTAATCAAGGAGAGAAGCAACCTAGAACTAAGGAGAAAATTCCTGACAGAACAATTAACCAGTGGAACCGACTTGACTCAGAAGTTGTAGATGCTCCAACACTGGAAATTTTTAAGAAGAGACTGGATAAGCCATTTTATCTGAAGTGGTGTAGGTGTTTTCTGCCTAAGCAGGAGGTTGGATAAGAGACTCCAAGGTCCTTCCAGTTTTTGTTTCTGTTTCTGTTTCTATGTTATGCTATGTTATTCTATGCTATCCGATGCTATGCTAACTTATGTTATTCTTATACTATTCTACGCTATGCTATGCTGTGGTATGCTATGGTACGCTATCCTACTCTATCCTATTCCATTTCTTGTTCTCTTCTCTTCTCTTCCATTCCTCCATTCCATTCCATTCTAAACACTTCATGTGATCTTGATTCAATCTGTTTTGTTCGGAAAAACATGAGGTAGACCGGGTTCCAACAAATAAAGTCTTATATTTCAAGGAGTCAGTAAAAGCGGAACGGTTTGGCGCGAATTTTGCGGCAGCCTTTTTATACTGGCTAGCCTGCCGTTGTATACTGCAGCGTGTTTCGAATTCCAGCCGCCTTTTTTACTTTATTTGGATTGGTTCTTAGTGAACCAATCCAATGCTTACTTTAGTTGACCAATTAGATTTGCATGTTTTGGAGTAACCCAATTTGCATACAGAACACAATCCCTCTGTTAATACCATTTACTCTAGGACTATGTTGGCTTTTTTTGACAGCTGTACCACACTGCTGGCTCATATTTAAGTGGGTGTCCACTAGGACTCCAAGATTCCTCTCACAATTACTACTATTGAGCCAGGTACCATCTAGACACTATACCTGTGCATTTGGGGTTTTTTTTTCTAAGGAAGCATCTCCTCAGTTGTTGTTTTGGCCTCTTGTAAGTTGTGGTGAAGTTTGTAGAAAGTTCTCACAGATATCCTGCAGCATAATGGGCTTGGTCTTTGAACACTGGGAAATGCAAACACACCGCTAGTTGAACTTCAGTCCTACTTGATTTCTAGGTGGAATGAAGCGATCCCCATTCAAAACCCATTTGCAACAAATCCTGCTAGATAAAATAGCTTGAGGAACTCCCTGCCAAGGATCAGCAAGCAGATGTATCCTTTTATGAAAACGAACCCTGACCACTTCTATAAAACTCGGTTGTTAAGTTACGAGGCCAGGAACTAGCCCTTGCCACGCTATCCGCAAGTTCACATCACAAATCACTTCAGCTGAAGAACAACAGAGGGAAGATGTGACTTAGTGAAGATGAAGACGACCTGAGTGAGCGGGTCAGAAATTATTTTTGGGAGGCAGCAAATTCAGTGAGTGTCTCATTTTCATTTATTAATAGATGTTTTTTTTTTAAATCAAACAGAAAAAATTAAAACAATCGAGACTGATGCCGCAGCCCATTTCTCTTTTGCTCTCGAATGGTTGAATAAAACTCAACTCCACTTGAAAGCCAACAGGGGAGACTACCAAATGTCCTGTAGTGAAAAATGCTAGGATATATCAATAATTTGCTGAGACTGTTTCTCCCCTGTAATTTTTTCTTTTGTGACCTTAGAAAGAACAGTAGAAAGAATCCTTGCCTTTGTTAGGCTTGCAGTGTAAACCGCCTGCCTGCCTGCCTCTATCTATCTGTCTGTCTGTCTTTCGGTCCATCTAATCTACTTCCCCCCTCTTATTTTCTGTCTCTATCCCTATCTCCCTCCCTCTTTTTCTCTCTATCATCTATGTTCTATCTATATGTATCTCCCTATCCCCCTATTTCCGTATCTCTCTCTGTCTCTCTATCTCTTTATCTTTTATCTTTATCTTTTATTTAGATTTCTATCTTTATCTATCCTTATCTCCCTATCTTCCTCCTTCCCCCTCTCCTTCTTTCTCTGTCATCTGTGATCTATCTATCTATATCTCCATATCCCTCATCTCCATATCTCTTTCTGTGTGTCTCTCTGTATGTCTGTCTCTATCTTTATATCTATATATCTATTTATTTCCTTCATTTATCTTTATCTCTATATATCCTTATCTCCCTTTCTCCCATCCTTCTCTCTTCTGCCATTTATGATCTATCTATCTATCTATCTATCTATCTATCTATCTATCTATCTATCTATCTATCTATCTATCTATCTCTCCTGATCTCTCTGTCTCTCTCTATCCCTACCTTCCTCTCGCTCCTCGCCCCCAACATACATATCTATTTATCCATCTATTTATTTTTCACATTTCTGAACTTCCCATCTTCCTGAAAGAGAAATATTTTCACCAAAACTTCTATTGCTGAATTATTTTGATCACGCTGCCTCCTGAACCACAACTTAAGTTAGCTATAATTGTTGAGCAAACCAGAATTGCCTGGGTCACAGATCGGCCAACGAATCTATCTGAAGGCAAAGAACTTCAAATATGGTTTCATGTCATGTGCAGAGCATTTAGCCAAACCTTTAATTTAATGTTTACCTCATGAAATTATGGGATGAAGTCCAAAATTAAGTCATAAAATAACCTGTTTAATTCCTAGGGAATTCAGAGGGAAAGTGGTCTCCTTCCTTTGCTCTGGCGACTCCATTTCCTGTTTCTCCATTGGAGTGCAGCACCATGCCATGGAGCTTTCCTCACCCACCCACCCCCTATGTCCTCACTTCTCCCAAGCATTTCTTTGACTACCTGATTTCCAGCTTCATTGCATTTCTCCGTCACTTTTCTCACTGTTGTGTGCAGGGAAACAAAAGTTTGTGGAATTTTTTTTTTAAAAAAGATCGATCAATTCCAACTTCATGAGATCTTTTTTCTCCCATGAGAAGTTGGAATTGATTGATTGAATTTTGTTTTTTTTTTAGTCCCACAAACTTTTGTTTCCATGCACACACTGACGAGAAATGCCATGGAGAAATACAACAGAGAAATGTGATGGAGCTGGAAATCAGGCAGGCAAAGAAATGCTTGGAAGAAGTGAGGACATCTGGCACCAGATGCTGATTAAGGCCATCTCCCTCCAGTAGTTGCCCAGGCCAGCCGGAGGGAAGGCTGGCATCTACTGACATGTAAATGTGGTGGCATTCCAGCTCTGGCTGGGAAGGGCAGCATGCATGGGTGCTGCAGGCAGGATGCCCACTCGCTTTAGCACTCTCCCTGACCTTCTGGCACTCTGCCGGCACTTTGGCCTTGGGCTGCTGCCTTATATGCAGGCTCCACAACCTCCACCTGAGACAGTTTTCATATGCTTGGAAGGAAGTTGAATGAAAACCAGACATGTTGCGGAAAACACAGATTTTCCAGAACACGTTTAACAAGTTGGCAGAGCTCAACAAAAAATTAGGGGGTATCGGTTCAAACCAGTGTGAACTGGCTGAATTACATCACTAGATGGATGGATGGATGGATAGGTAGGTAGGTAGGTAGGTAAGTGGATGGATAGATGGATGGGTGGGTAGGTAGGTAGGTAGGTAGATAGATAGATAGATAGATAGATAGATAGATAGATAGATAGATAGATAGATAGATAGATAGATAGATAGATAGANATAGATAGATAGATAGATAGATAGATAGATAGATAGATAGATAGATAGATAGATAGATAGATAGATACAGGGGTGGGATTCTACTGGTTCAGCCCAGTTCGGGAGAACCAGTAGCTCTGAAGATCAGCTCGGAGACAACCGGTTTGCTCAGGCTATCAGCAGTTGTGCCTACCCACCCGCCCGCCTGCCACACATCAGCTGTTTTAACACAGGGCTTGCAACAGAAGGTGAGTTGCAAATGCTGCATCTGTTATAGTTGTTACAGCAGTTGTTACACCAGTTGAATCCAACCCCTGGATGGATGGATGAATGGATGGATGGATAGATAGATACATGAGAAAGAGATTGATAGAGAAGAGACTGAGAGAAAGAGTGTGAGAGATATGTGTCACAATCAGCCTTAAGGCTGCTGTGTTAGACTATATTTATTTGCCAGTCAAAGAAAATCTGAATTTATTTTCATGTTTTTCTTTTTCCTGGTTTCTTTGCAATAATGAAAAAGTGGTTTGGATTTGAAGAGCGAGCAATCTGTCTTCACTGATACAAGTCAAAGGAAGTGTTAAAGGCAGACTATCTCAAGTCTTCTGCAGAGAAGCCTGAAGTTCAACAACATCCAACCCATCATCTCCATTGCCATGGATAACAGCAGCAACAACGAATGTCCTTTTATGCCTCTGAATGCCACCAAGATTTTCAAAATTCCCATATATTCTGTAATATTAGTATTTGGCCTGCCCCTGAATATCTTGGCATTTGGGGCTTTGATCTACCAATTGAAGAAATCTGTGGTCCTTTCTGTCTATATTATGAATTTGGTAGTGGCCCACCTCTTGCAGATCTTAACTCTGCCTTTCTGGATGCATTACAGCCACAACAATCACAAGTGGAACTTGGGAAAAGCAACCTGTCTCTTAGTCAGTGTGGCTTTCCGCTCAAACTTCTATGCCAAAAACAATTTTCTGTGTCTCATCGCCATGGAAAGGTATCTCGGCCTGGTGCACCCACTACGGTTTCATCAGACACAGACCGTTCTGGGTGCTGTGAAGATTAGCATCCTGGTTTGGCTTCTGGTCTTGACGCTCTGCACCATTGGCATTGGGTTGCAGATCCGTACTTTTGAACATGGGAGGAAGACCTGTGTAGACAGTTCCACCCTGAATACTGATTATGCAATGTTTCGGGTCAGTATCGTGGCTTTCTCCTTCATCATCCCGTTCTTTCTCATGGCTTTTTTCCACATCAATGTCCTCTTCAAAGTCAGGCAGGTGGTTTCTCTGGAGAAGAGACTCAAAACACAAATCTCTGGCTTCGTCTCTCTCCTCATTATGGTTTTTTTCCTCCTCTTCACTCCGTACCAGGTCATTTCATATTATAGATACCTGCTGGAAGTCATGACACCTTCAGCAGTGGTCTGTGAGTCACTGAGAGCTATCTTCATCTATGAGCACGCAACTCTGTGCCTTTCCCTCTTGGACAACATCTTGGATCCCCTTTTCTATAACCTCCTCCTCAAAGATATGCAGACAAATTTCAGAAAATGCCTGTTTCGCAGGACCATCAGGAAAGACCTCTCATCAGAAGTGAGAATCTCCTCTATGTTCAGGCATCATGAAAACACTGGACCACTTCCAGATCCTTAATCGTACGCATGGAAAAATCTATAATAATTGACCCTAATTGTACGGAGAGAGAAAATTGGGATGCTACTTTGATTTCTGATCGTCTGTAAAATGGATTGGATAGGATAGGATAGGGCAGGATAGGATAGGATAGGATAGTTTAGGGTGGGATTCAAGAATTTTTACTATCAAGTTCTGTGGGTATCGCGTAATAGGCATGGCAGGGGAAGGATACTATAAAATCTTCAGTCAGAGGTGGTATTTGCTGGTTCTCTGAACTACTCAAAATTTCTACTACTGGTTCTCTAGAACTGATTAGAACTTGCTGAATACCATGTCTGGATGGGATAGGGTGGGATGGATTGGAGTGGAGTGGAATGTAGTGGAATGGAATGGAATGAAGTAGGGTAGAGTAGAGCAGAGCAGAGCAGAGCAGAGCAGAACAGAACAGGACAGGACAGGAACAGGAACAGGAACAGGAACAGGAACAGGAACAGGAACAGGAACAGGAATAGAACAGAGGTGGAGGAACCTTGGAGGTCTAGTCCAAGCCTGTGCTTAAACAGGAAACCCTATACCAGTGGAGGCAAACCTTTTTGGCACTGAGTGCTGAAATGAGAGTGTGCGCTCACAGGAATCCGGAAGAGCATCTTCCTGATGCGCATGCAGGGGATGACTGGAAATTGGAAGCTTAGCTTCTCGGCGCATGCATGCATGCCAGCCATCTGGTCTTCTGGTTTCTAATGCGCATGCTGCACGAAGACCAGCTGGTGCACCAGAGCCCAAAAAAGCAATGGACGACGGCTGGTGTGCCCGCCAGGCATGTGATGGCATACGTTCACCATCATGGCCCTGTACCATTTCAGACAAATGGTTATCCAATCTCTTCTTGAGATTCAGACATTTCTGTCCCCGCATTTGATAGGTATCCAAACTGCGAATCCAATAACAAAACACAGTGGATGATCAGAGATAAAAAAATATATATTTATTCACAGTAACATTGAATGGCAGCCATGAAGGACTGCTCCTCTGATGCCCTTCTAATAGATTTTTAATTTAAAGATTTGGGCAGTTATTATCAATAGAATAGAATATGTTAGTTTATTACAATATGGTAGTTATGAATAGGAATATTTTTATCCTGTGCAATATTTCATTCCTTTGATATTCTTTAATTTCATTAAAACAGATGTTTCCTCAACTATAGCTAACCACAATGTATATATTTTCCTATACACAAGCTATGCGTCTTCCTTTACATTAGTTTTGCCACATTAAATGCTCATTTATTTATAATACCAGAAACCAGCCTTTTGCATCTATAAAATAGCATTATTACTGCCTATACAATTCTCTATCACGCCTTCATTTTAAATTTATTGAAAAATATATAAGGAAAATATTCCAACAGCGCAGGTAAATATAAACACTCCAAAGCATCTGGGTTGCCTGCAATGTGTGTGAAAAGAATAATGGACAAAGTCATCCATCGCCCTCATCCAGCAGAATTCAGATTATTTTATATTTTATCTTATTTATTTTTCTTTGGGATCCATACTCCATAATTCGTGAACTCACAGAGGTCACTCACAAGGCTAAGAGATGTTGTAAATGGGGGGCAGATAATGTAGAATGGTTGTTTCTACCACTTCTTCCTTAAACAGATACTCTTTGACTTATGGCCACAATTGGATCAAGAACATCCATCGCCAAGCGATAGATAGATAGATAGATAGATAGATAGATAGATAGATAGATAGATAGATAGATAGATAGATAGATAGATACAATTCTTTATTGGCTAAGTGTGATTGGACACACAAGGAATTTGTCTTGGTGCAAATGCTCTCAGTATACATAACAAAAAACATACATTCATCAAGAGTCAAGAATCATAAGGTACAACACTTAATAATAGTCATAGGATACGATAAGCAATCAAATCATACTAGGAAACAGTCAAATAGATGATAAGGGTACAAGTGACAAAGTTACAGTCATACAGTCACAAGTGGGAGCAGATGGGTAATAAGGAGTGATGAGAAGATTAACAGTAATAGTAGTGCAGACTTTGTAAATAGTTGAACAGTGTTTAGCAGAGTGATCGCTTTTGGGAAAAAAAGTCCTTGTGTCTATTTGTTCTGGTGTGCAGTGCTCTATAGCATCGTGTTGAGGGAACTGTTTTTTGGCACTGGGATGATAGTAGAGTGATAGAGTCATTAAGCGAGTAGTTGTGTCACCGTGCCCAGTTTTATATCCATTTTTCTGCAGTCGCTAAGTGAGCAGTGCAGTCATTATGTGAAACCACTATCTCCTCCCGTATTGAGTTTGTTGGAAGTTGACTGCAAAGATTACAAATGGGGATCAAGTGATCCAAGGGCCGTGATGGTGAATCTATGGCATGCATGCCACACGTGCGAGCTGTCGCCCCAGCTCAGCTCCGCCATGCATGCACATGCACCTCTCACCAGCCAGCTGGTGTTTGGGTGCTCTGCTGTGCATGCATGGGCAGGGTGCATGAGGGGGCAAATGTGGGGGGGGTGCATGCACGTGAGACACGCACATTGTATTTGGGGGAATGCATGCATGTGTTTTGGGCACTCAGTGCCGAAAAGGTTAGCCATCATTGGCTTAGGATGTTACAACGATCGCAAACATGCCTGTTGCCAAGTGCCTAAATTGCAAGCATCATGTCTGCAGGGATGCTGCAACAAGCATAAATATGAGGACCGGTGGTAAATCACTTTTTCCCCCTAACTCCTACATATCGTAACTTCAAATGGTTGCTAAACAAGTGGCCGTTAAGTCAAGGACTACCTGAAGGTAGAAGGAAGAAAGGTGTAAATGCAGGAACTGACCATTCCACAACAGAACCATCATGTCAACATAGAACATGCTACTTTTCTAAGAAATTGGCCTGAAATTTCACCAAAAAAGGGAGGAAGCAAAAAAAAACCACCCTAGAATTAACCCAGGGGTATCAACCTCAACTTACAACAGTTTAGTGACCATTTGAAGTTACAACGGCACTGAAAAAAGTGACCTATAACTGTTTTTCACACTTATGACCATTGCAACACCTCCCTGGTCCTGTGATCAAAATTCAGATGCTTCATATTTATGACGATTTCAGTGTCTCCAGCTTCTCTGATCCCCTTTTGTGTCCTTCTGAGCAGCAAATCAACGGGGAAGCCAGATTCCCTTCACAACTTTGTTACTCATGTTAACAACTGCAGTGATTCACTTAACAATGGTGGCAAAATAGGGCATTAAAAGGGGGCAAAGCTCATTTAACAAATGTCTCATTTCACAACAGAAATGCTCAATTGTAGCCATCAATCAAAGATTATCTCTACTGGATTCCTTCATATTCCAGCGCCGTTTCTCAATTTTGGCAACTTAAAGATGGGTAAGACTTCAACTCCCAGAACTGCCCAGCCTTAGCTGACTAGGGAATTCTGGGAGTTGAAGTCCACACATCTTTAAATTGCCAAGATTGAGAAATACTGTGTTGCAGTAATTTTGTGTGTGTAGGTAGCTTAATTTTTCTTTCTTGCCAGATCACATCTGGGACTCTTCTGCTGTGTAAGTCAATTCCTCAATTGGAGTTTTAACAGATGAACAGAGTTGGAAGGGACCTTGTAAGTCATCTAGTCCAATCTCCCTCCCAAACAGGAGACCCTACACCATTTCTGACACATGGCAATCCAGTCTCTTCTTTTTTTTTTTTTGAAAAGAATTTTATTAA